>JAAGNO010028552.1:219529-241810 GCA_033439905.1 Ceryle rudis | reverse complement strand
GACTGGGAGGACTGGGAGGCACTGGGAGGACTGGGGGGATTGGGGGGGAGGGGGAGGGCGGGGCAGCGGGGGGCGGGACGGGGGGGGGGGGGGCGGGGGGGGAGCGGGGGGGGCGGGGGGGGGGCGGGGGGGGGCTGTCAGGGTCCCATCCTAAACACTCTCCTGATTTTCAGGCTGTCAGGATATTGGTTTTAAAGACAAGATAAGACTTGGTCATGGATGAGGTGTCAGTTTACAAGAGGAGCCAAAAAATTCAAGCAGGCCTCATACAGACATCAGTCTTTTGCTAGGTGTGAGCCCCTGCACTTTGCTCCATGCCTGAAACCTGTCCTAGCAGTCTTTGCCCAAACTGGAGGTGTATAGCATTGAGGTCTGTAAGGCTTCAGAACTGGCCAAGAATAAACTGATTTTGTTTTCAGCTCATAGAGAGATCCTGACTATCAGTTCTGCCTAGGACTTGCACTAACCCATTTTTCTCTGGTTTTGTCACTGTAAGGCACTTTAGGCTGTTTAATACTGATGTGGCTGCACGATAACAGCAATGAAGATAAATTACCTCAAAAATAGGCAATAAGCCTTTCAGCTCTTTAGTGCAAATCAGAGCTATTCTGAACAGCCCACAGACAATATAAATGGCCGTTTATCTTCATTTACAGATAGATACTGTGGAGAGGCACCAGCACGAAAATTCAGTGGCCCAGGGGCAACAGCTAAGGTAGTACTGGAGTCATAGGGCTTGCTGTTGGGAGAGAAGAAACAAGAAGAAACTCCCTCCTCCCCTCCACCACACTGTCTCATTATGTGCCAGCCTTTGCTTCTGTAGCTACCTCGATATTTTTCATCTGGAAGAGTTGGTCATCATAGATGACTGCATCCTCTGTCACCGTGACTGCTAGCTCTGCCACCTCGCTGGTATAATAATAAGAAAGATGACATAAGAAATTACTATTTTAAATGCACACCAAACCATCAACCACATATTAAGACATCTAGCACTGCTAACATGTCCCTCCTAAAGTAAGGCATATGAGGGAATCATCTGCCAGCATAGGACATGTCTTAAAGGGTCTTTTAAACAGTTTCCTCTTTGCTCTTCCCCACTGCGTGTTTTCTTCCAATGGGAAGAGCACAGTATCTTTATCAAGGCTCATCCAAGTATCAAGGGCCATTTCAGATTTGCCCAGAGACCTAATTCACATCTTGCCTTGCAAGTGAGTCACTGTTTTAGTTCTCAGCAGGGAACACGGCAAATGTGAGGAAAGGGCAAGCAGATACTGCACACACGTTAGCAGAAACTCAAGGGTCAGCTGAACCCACCACCATTGCCTCTCTGAGTCCTGAGAAATGGACACAAACTCTTTTATTACTCTTACATTGTGTTATATACCTGTATGGCAGCCAAGGAAAATCTGATACAATTGCTAGAGATGACAAAAAAAATTGTACCTGTGAACACTTGTTTATACTTTTTGTCTCAGATTGTTCACTTGCTCACAGATGTAGAAAGAGCAATCCCACCTAATATGAGGAGAGGTACATATGCATAACCAACTTATGTAAAAGCCTGACCAATTCAGGCTCTGTGACTGTGCTTTCTTTCTGTTTCTGGACAGTAGAAGGGAGAAGTTAATGGTGCTATGCTTGGTTGTAATACTTCTGTCATTGATATCAGACCCTGTAATTCCTTATTGTTTTCTGGTGAATTTGCTTCTCAGCAATACTTGCTTGGTAGAACCCCTTTGCTTGTTTTATTTTCAGGTTTGATCTTGCTCAGTCTCACTATTATAATAGAACATCCTTTTCAGGGTCAAATGCACCATCTTCTCCACCATTTCATAAATGCTGTCATCCAAAGTGAAATAGTCAGGAGGAGACAGATATATTGGTAAGATAAAAGTAAACATTTAATGCCACTATAGTTTGATTTTTTTTTCCAGACATCATATTTTTGACAATGTTTCACACCTCAGATACCACAAAAGGGATATTTTTTAGCCAGCAAACAATAAACTTTACAATTTTAATGGCAAAAGGCTCAATGCATTTGTGGACAAACTTGGAAATGGCTGTGACCTTCCACATTTTGAACTTGTCCTCATGCTGTTCTTTCTTTTCTTTTTTTCTCCCCCCATAAAATTTAGTTGATAAAATATATATATCTACTACTGATACGTCCTCTTCTTGAATTACACACTGCTGTGACCAGCATAAGTTCTATACCCATCAGTTTGTCTCTTTCTTAGCCCTATTTTATACCATCGTTATAACGAGAAAGAACATAGCTGTGGACAGAGTGAAATGGATTTAGCAAACATACACTTCAATGCATAGCACTTTGATAAGCATTTCCAACGATGGTGTGTAAATAAATTATAAAATACAAGCAACTCTATAAAACAAGAACATCCTGAGTTTACAAATAAATTATATCCTTCATACATAGAATATGATGTGGATGTTAGTAATCAGCAGTTTCAGCTATGGGGGGGAAAGAAGTGAAATTTAGAAAAGTTAGTATCTATGCATACATAAAACTTATATGTATGTGTGCTATATGTAAATACACACATACATATACAATATAGAGGGTGAATACATCCATATCTATAGTATATAGAGAATATGAAATATAGCTGAAACCGCCTCAAGCACCAATTTATTACCATTATTATAAAGTTTGCTCAATACTTAAGTAGGACCACTCAAAGTAAGATGGTTTGAACTGTGTTTTATTTCCCATCCAGGAGAGTTTTGAAGATGGTTTGAAATATTTTAGATGAATGCTACTATTTCAGTTTCAGCATCTCCATTTGTTGCAGAATAATCATGCCCTTTGTGAGCTTCAAAAAGTTGCATAAATGAGCACGAGTCTGCTGTCCATGAAGCTGGTGGCAAAATCCATATTGACTTCAACAGGGTTAGTATAATGGTGCTACATTTCTCAAGGGAAACTGATTTTTTCTTTTTTTCTTAAAAAAAAAAACCCAACCAGCAAAACTTGCTTGAGAAGGAGAAAGAATAAAAGATAAAGACAATAATAAAATGGTTTATTATTTCCAAGAGCAAGTATGGAAGCTCAGATAACACCGGGATGAGTGCACAATAAATGCAAGAGATAGAGATGATTAACTTTGCACTGACAAATCATTCACAGTTCTGTTTGCCATAGTTATTTAGAAACCTGTTTCAAACCTTCTGATAGCTAGCAACAGCCACCCTTGTGTCTCCAAAAACTGCTGGGTCCCGCCCATGCAAAAGCCTATGGAGTAACAAAACAAAGACCACGAGGCCACTGGGATTAATCAAGGTATGTCACCCATCAGTGGATTTGAGAAATAGCACCTCTCTGTATGGTTATCATCCACTCCTATCAGTATTTAGTGGTGTGAATGCTTTGTTTTCTACAGTGAGCTGGTGCATCCCTGATGCTGTGAGGCCACCCCTTCCATATGAACTGACACTAGAGGGTTGTAAGACCTCTGGTTTGTGAGAATTGTATTTTCTTCTGCAATGCAAGAGCTTCAAGTTACAATTTTAAATCTATTAGGACTAGACAGAAAGCTTTATCTCGTAGACAGCTAAGAGTCCAGGCTTTCAACAGAGGTAACTATGCCATATGCCTCATGTATATGCAGAAATTGTTGCATTTAACAGCTGTGATTGTAAAATATCTTGCCTTAAATTTATGACACCCTGAAATATATAGTTCATTTAGATTCCTATTACAGGCTTTTAACGTTTCAATGACAGCCTCTACATGGCAACTGCAGCAACTTGGCTCTGTAAGCTGAGGAACATAGGGAAGAAAGGACCCTTGAAAGAAACTTTCAAAAGTGTTTCAAGCATAAGTTTTCTTTATATATGGAATAAGTCAGCTTCATCCTGGTGAGCACAAGAAAAGTGTTATAGGTACTACTTTGAGGAGAAAGGGGGACTGATGTTGCATTCATGAATAGCTATGCCACCTCCCCACAATAATGTGTGAGAGGGACTCTCTTGCTCGGGCTGTGTACATCTACATTTGTCTGTAATGTATATGTGCTTTATTTTCACAATTATTTTTAGCTGAGAAAAAGAGATACAACAAAATCACAAACATTTGTAAAAGACGATGTTTGGAAAAGAGTCTACATCCTTCAGCTCTCTTGAAATTTGAATTCCATGCCACAGGTAATAATTACTACTTTAAGACAAATCATATTATTGAGATAGCTGGAAAAAAAAAAGAAAGAAAAAAAAAAACCCACTTCCAAGAGGGATTATATCCTGTGAGCAAGCCTAGGACTGATGTGCATTACTCCCAGCATCACTTAGCAGCTTTCTGCCTCTATAATTGCCATGTTCAGAGATGAAAGAAAAAAATTACCTTCATCCTTTTCTGTACATTATCTGCAGCTCTCACTTGGCTTGCATTGTGTCAGAGGATCATGCCATTGCTCTTTACTAGCTACTATTTCATGTAGCTGCAAGTTTCAGAAGTTACATTGTATGGCAGTGGGAATCGTCCAAGACTGGGTTGAAGCCAGCAGACATTCAGTGATAGCCCTAAGCATGGCCCTTACATGAAATAAGGGGGTATTAAATAGGTAGGAGGAACATATTCTTTCATTATGTAACTAGCAGCACAGGAAATACCCAAAGAAATGGCAGGTGGATGACTTCTTTTCCTCACAACTAGGTTTACGCTGCTGTAACTCTCCTGACTCTTAATGCAAGTGTGCCTCAGTTATACCAGCACAGGTGAGAGGAGAACAGGCCCAGTAAAGACCTAAGAAAGGAGTCTATGTTTGCTTCCTTGGCTTTCTGTGAAATAATCCTTCAGATTGCTTAGACCTGAATGACTTGACAAGGCAACATTTTGAGGCAAACAGAAGGTAAGCATAGCAGGAGAAAGACATGTCATTATGACAAATACACCAGGAATTAGGACTTTCCCACACCCTGTAGGATACGCAGTGATCCAGCACCCCTAGTTGGCGGGTGTGCGACACATGGCTTTCTGCCTGCGGCAAGAGCTCAACACAGACCAGTGCAATGTCTGAATCCAGATTGCAGACAAACCTTCCAGTCTAAGGTCTCACTTGAATGTGTGGCTATAAAGCAAGTTCTGTCCCTTCCATAAATAAGGTTCATATATGTCAAAAGAAGTATTTCTCAAAATAGGGCCCAAACTGGCCCCCAGCTGCCCATGCCTGAACACAGCGGTGGAGATGTGGAGCAGTGGGGGTGTTCTGCGGCCATCACACAAGCTGACAATGAAGAACTGTGATCTCTGGATACACAGGCGAACAAAGAATTAACCTTTGAACCTAGTTATGTTAACATTGCTGTTTCCTACTAAAGCTGTCCCAGGCAAGTAAGATTGATTTCTGAATATGCAAATGTTTAAGCATTACATTTACTTTGCTCTTGTGTATTTTCAGCAACCTGATGCCTTTTGAAAAATCAGCATAAACCCAGCATTACACTGGCAATTGCATAAAGAATGGGACTTCCTGGATGACTTGCAGAAGTGTATGGGTCTTTTGTAAAATGCTGGCTACTGCAGACTACGATCAATTTCATAACTAGATCTTGATGCTTATAATTATCTGTTTTGCAGATATTTGATGTATAATAATATATATTCTGAAGTAAAAAGTTATTTTCAACAAGAAAATGTCTCATAGATGACAAATCTCTGCAATTTTTCTTCCCCTTTTATGCATTACGCTACCATAATTCCTAAAAATATACTGGTAAATTCTGAAATGCACTGACGGGAATTCAAAAAAGAGGAGTATGAATTTTAGGATATGAATACTGGTATACAATGGGAGTGATAATGCTGACTCTAAGCCCTCAGAAATGAAATATATATAAGGACTGTGATTCTACTCAGTTAGTATATAATTTTCAGTATGCCAAATTCATCCTTGGCATAATCCATTTGGCTTCAGGAATCATTTTTGGTCCATTATTTTAAGCAGGGCAAACATATGCTCTGTTTAAAATAATGGCTAGGTAGACACACTTTTTGTTATGTTTCCTAATCTACAGTGGTACCAAATCTAGACACAATGACTAATTGAGATAATGAATGCTGTAGAATATTACACATAATAGAGACTTTACAATAGCTCTAAAATGTGTCCACTTGATTAATGGAAGTATCACCACCTCCATCTACGTCCCAGACAATGTGAGAGGGCATTCCTTGTTAATAACACATTCTGTGCATGTGCCATTTGCTAGGATTTCACTTTTTATCAAGTGTATGTTTGCTTTTACTGTACTGCTTGCCATTTACCATCTCACGCCAAGTCTCCAGGGAGCCCAACATGCCCATCTGGGGCTGCTTGTTTTCAGCAGAGGATGGACAATATGTCCCAATTACCCTGTGACCACCTTCCAGCAAACACACTTTTCAAGAAGGCAATATTTCATTTCATGTGCAAAGCTTGAGCGGGAGCTGTCTTCCTTGCATGTAGGGGAAACCAGGCTTAGCGCAGTGCCACGGGTCACAGTGGTACAGGTTTACTTGGGGACACAGAAGAGTGAGAGAGATGTGAGCTGGCTGTGAAAGTCTCTCTCCTGTGTATATGAGACCTGGCACTGTGTATCCGTGGCTCTGCAGGACTAATCCCATAAAGACAGACACACTCCACATCCCAAGGGTGCTGGGTTTCAACCAGCACAAAACTGCAGGGGTGATTCCTACAGCTCTGTCAAGAAGAAATGGTGCTCTGTGGAGAAGAGAGGGCTTCAAAAGAACCAGTATGTAAGAAGTGTTAACTAAGATCATTACAAAGAGAAAATAAAAGCTATCTAAATAGCATTGTTTGAGAGGTTTTTTCAGAGGCTGGGATTTTTTTTTGCCTTGAGAGAGAACAGGAGAGAGATCAGACCTATGTCTTTAATACTTACTGGGAAGATGGGTTTCATGACAGGAAAATGCTGTGGAACAGATTACAAAGAGACTTTCATATAGGACCTTTTTTTCCCTCTAAATAATCCTACAGAATGTAAGAAGGATCTTCTACAAAATCCAGTGGCAAGGCTAATAGAATAAGATTTGTTATTACAAGTTGTAGAGTATTAAAATAAAATAAACTATATAAACATGAGGAAGACCTTCTTTACTGTAAGAGTTGTAGAGCATTGGAATACACTCCCCAGAGAGGTTGTGGAGTCTCCTTCTCTGGAGACTTTCAAGACCTGTCTGGATGCATTTCTGCATGATCTGCTCTAGTTTTGTCCTGCTCTGGCAGGGGGGTTGGACTTGATGATCTTTGGAGGTCCCTTCCTACCCCTAACATTCTGTGATTCTGTGAATGTTATTTCCATTAAAAAAAAAATAAAAAAAAAAAATCAGCTACCATTAGAAAATCCATTGGTATTTTTGTAAGGTTTTTTTTCCATTGGGATTTGGTGCTTGGGATATTGTAAGATGGCATTAATATAATGGTACAGGTAAAAGAAGAGCTGCATTTAAGTACAGCAGTAAATTGATGCATATTGAGTGTGTTAAATGATGCTCTTATTTGCTCATACGGAACAGGAAGGTAGCACAAGTGAAAGAGGAATTTTTTGTGAATGGGCTTATTTCAGTACAGAAGAAGAAATCTAATTCAACAAAATAATTCCTTATGCTCATATGTAATTAAAATGCAGATTTTGCACAGGTTTTTAAGAAACACAAAGGATTTTCCTTCCCACAGTGTTAAAGTAGTAGAAAATATGAATGTTCACTGAGGTGCAGGCCCTTGTCCTTTTGATGTCAATGTGATTTGCCATGGCTTCAATACTGGAAGGTTGGTAAGGAAGATGCCACAGCCAACATGCCTAAAGTGCTATACCCACTCACTCACGACTCCTGTATATTTCAAGACACACAGAGCTGAGCAGAGCATGCACTTCTCAGGTACATCTGTGATTATGGACATACTAGGCTAGTGACAAAATGGTGCCAAAAAATGTTTTGCAGTGGTATATCTCAAAAAGAACTGAAGCTAATTTTTTTATCCGTTGTAGTTTCAAGAAAAAAAAAAAAAAAAAGGACAGAATAAATCCCTCACTTTTGGACTGATAAGCATGGGAGCCCTCGGCCTAAAAAGTAATTTTCCAGAAAGTTATTAGCACTAGGAAAAGGGGTCAGGATCATAACTCTACCCAGTATGAAGCTAAAAGTACATGACAAAGAAAACAAGTTATGGGAGTTGGATTGAATGGAAAAAATATTTACTTCATGGTCATGTCATCTCTCCTCTCTCATACACTGCAGAACCTATAGGCTGGGAAAATTACTGTGTCCTCCAGCATATAAAATAGCACAGAAAACATATAAGCAAACCTTACTCACTACTGCTAGAAATATTCTTTGTGTCATCTGGGAAAGTTGAATTTCTCTTTGAGTGGCCTTACTCTGGTAACAAGAAAAGACAGTTAACATTTACTCATATGTTGTACTGATTAGGGAATATCTCTACAAACACAAGTTACTTAGAAACAGCAAGTCTGAAATAGGAGAAAACACCAAGAGAAAAACAAGCTGTAAATACATTTCAAAAGTGTGTTTGTTTTTTTTCTTTTTCTTTTCTTGACTAGCACCATCTGTACACAATAAAGTATGAACATAAATGTTTGGATAATAAAGATTTGCAAGGCACTTAAACAGTTTTTCTGAATAGGTTTTCTTTTAATGAATCTCTCAATGGAAGTCCTACAACCACCTTTCCTCCTCCCTCAGCTAATGCAGGGAAAGAAGTGTCTTCTCTCAGCAGTTCTTATTTACAGACATGTCCTTAAAGGTTCCTCAAAGTGCTCTTTTAGGCTAAGAGAATCAACAACCTTTTATCTCCATTTTTAATGCTTGTCCTCTTTTTTTAATACTACTCTTCTGTATAGTATAGCAAATCTCTCATACACACAGTTGAGACTTGACTCCAACCTTCATCCTCATTCTGTTGTCTTTGGGATGCTATTCAGAAGGGAAAAGGAGGATGGCAGAGATGCACATTGAAATTGTCTTGAGGTTCATACTTTATCGGCGTCTAGAGGTGATGTCAAAACAGGTGATCATCATGAGATGAGCCTTGCAGAAGTTGACACGGTTTTCCAAACGCTCAGTCACACATTCCAGGGCCTCCAGGTATTCCAGAGAATCCAGCTCAAATACCTGCTCCAGATCAACTGTGGGAAAGAAAATACACAGATAGGAAATGCAGACAAAACCCTGTGCTGGTTGGTAGGAGAAACAGAACTACTTCAAATATTTAAACCCATCAGTACTCTACACAACATTATCTCTGGCTTGCCATTGTCGTTAAAAGTTGCCTTTGCTGTTTAACGGCTATTAAAATGGCACAGTGGCTTTCTGACAAAATACTGTTAAAACTGCATCATATGCTTTCTTGAGAGACATGGTCTGCCATCTTCTCCAGAACTGGAGATGCCTTTTGCCATACTCCAGCACTCTTAAGCAAATGTTGAATGATAGGTATGTACTGTCTCTTGCACACATTCCACTAACGAGAAAGAGATTTAAATAGGTGCTCTGCCCTGTGGGAGGACAAATCCTTTAATGAATTCAGAACTCAGAGTTGGAAAACAACCTCCAACGTCCTTGGTCCTCACACCTCTCCCTATTCCACGTGATTCTCACAAGGCCATGCAAGAGTGGCAAGGGAAGGCATACACATGAATCACTCCAACACAGATGCCCATATGATGCCAGAGACCAGTTCACAGCAGCTTCTGTGGAAGCTGGGTGTGAAAGACGTTGTCTGAGCCAGCAATTCCCATCTTATATGGTCCCTGAGGTCTGTGCCATCCTTGAGGCTTTCTGTATTTATCACGCCAGAATCAGAAGCAAAGGCATCACACAGTTAGTGAATAGCAATGTACAGCAAATTCTCTGCTCCCTTTAAATCCATCATTTTTACCTCTCTTCCTTAATAGGGTTTCTGAAACATATACTATGGCTGTTTTGCAGGATGTACCAATCTAGTGTTAACTTACAGCAGCTGTAAAAGGAAGAGTTAGGATGCTTTAAGAGAACACGTGAGCTGACCTTTTGCCACCTGTAGTTATCCTAATAATTTTTTTTTCTTTTTCTAGCAATCTTTGATATGAACTCATCTGCTTGCTAATTCTAAAAATTGTTGTACAATTACTGCAGTACTCTTTAGCTTTTTTCCTTTGAGGTGTTGAGGTCCTTCTTCATTTGAATGTGAATACCCTTTAAGCTCTCTGAACTTTACACATCTATAGTTATAAAAAAATGGACCAAATTCATTTTTTATGTAAGCCCATTGGTGCCAAGGGACAAGTTTGCTCCACAGTGTTATTTTGTGGTAGAAGAACAGATTTATAATATTGCTCATGTGTCTGAGTGATCTGAGGCCAAAAAAAAAAAAATCTCATTTTCAGGAGCTGTGGACTGAAACGCGTGAACATTAATCTACCAATGGCAATATTTACCACTACAATGTTCTACCATTTCAACATTCAGCTCTTAGGCAAAAAGGATTGTTCAGTTCTAATGTCAACATTTAATAAGAAATATAGGGACTAGTTCTAGAAATACAACCAATCTAAAACTTGCCCTTAGGTGATATGTTTGTTCATTTTAGTTTACAAACACAGCAGATCACATCTCATCCTTAGGAAATCTTTGTGCTCCCCTTCATACCCTGTCCGCATAAAAATAAACCAAAGGACACTGGTAAGTCCAGACAATAAAATGATGTCCTTACATTCACTGAGCCATTTATTAGGATCCAGCATCAGGTACTGTTTGGTCACCTCTAGTTCTCTCATTAACCACTCGTACTTGGCCTTGACCTCAGCAATTCTCTGCTGGCGATGCTCCAGGATTTTCAGCTTGGCATTGAAACATATCACCTCCTGCCAACCAGGAAAAAAGAACAGGGAAAGAATAGGTGAAGAGGAGAAGAAATAGCCAGATCCATTCAGTCAAATGATATTCCAATCAATAATACTGACAAGAAGCCATTTATTCTGGAAGTGTATGAATCACTGCATAAACTCACTCATCATCTGTTTTATTTTTATTTGGTTTGGTTTAGTTTGATGTTTTTCATTAGTAAGTTTTGGAGATTTTGCAATGATAGTTAATAATAAGCTATAATAATTAATAACAGGCAGCATCTTGAAATCAGATTAACTGTAACAAAATATTTCTGGGTTTTATCACCAGAATTTTGGCTAAGAAAATCATATCAAAGAGCAACATTACAGCCTAACCATGTGACAAGGGTTAGGAAGAAAAAGTGCCTTTAAACAATAATAAAGTCGGTATCCATACTAAAATTCGTGCTATTCCACCAACTTTCAGATACTCTTCCCAATCATATTTGTCAAGAGCTGACCTTTAAAACTACCTGATCATTTTTTTAAATTTGGAGGCCTGCGTTTAGTAGGAAAAACTTTGTTAGAGAGAATACATCAGCTACATTGAAAACAATACCATCAAAGCACTTGAGGCACTATCACTGCCTTGAAGACAGATGTGACAAGATGCTGGAGCACAGGAACCATCAAAAATTGAAGGTACCAAAGTCTATTAGCTGCTATGGAAGAAGGCATAACTTGAGTCATAACTGTTCTTAAATGAGATAATAGATTATACTGCCTGTTGAATTAACCATACACAATACTACACATCTGACTGCATAATCTGAATTCATCCTCTTACACCCTCCAGGTGGAGGGAGACAGATTACATGGATTGCACTCACCTTGTTGTCACCACCTCGTCGCCGTTGGAGCCTCTCCACATCGTCTATCTCATACACTTTGATCTCAAAGGGCTCACTCAGCCCTCTCTGCCCACTTCTCAGGGGCCCATCAACCCAGCGGACCCCAGGGCTGTTGGCAGGCTTCCTTGCTGGGGAAGTGGTATCAAGTGATAAAGCTGGAATAAGCCTCCGTCTCTGTGAACCTGCAAACACAGAAAGTGTCACTTCATGTTATCACAGTTATTGCCTCTTCTTTCTGCTCCATCTGCAGAGATGTCTACAAACCATATACCTTTTTATATGCATGAAAATGGAGTGAAAACCCAGGGAAGCCAGGGAAGTTGGGGTGAGCTGTAGCTGCAATGTACTTTACCTACTCACCCATGAGTCAGACCTTCACATGTTTTTTGGTGCCTGACACCAGGATTTGATCCTCAGAGGGAATATGTGCCATAAAGTTTCCAGAGCTTGTACCTACTTCCCTTTGCTCAGGTCTTGGTGTGTACTGGTATGCCAGTGAAGGACCAGAGCAGCTGGCTGGAAGTGGTCTAGCCTAACGACAAGCATTAGCCAGCCTTTGCATAGACCATCTCCAGAGGAGATGTGGGTTTATTTTTTTTTTTTTAATCACAGCACAAAAAGCACTTTAATGCTCAATTCTTTTACTATGCTGGAGTTGAGTGCCAGAATACCACCACCTAGTCTGCATAGCACCACACTGTAGGCTGGCTATAGCAGTAAAAACACTAGAGAGGACAAAACACCTGCAGTAACTACACCTGAGCTTGGCAGGTGTCACCAGGGTTTCTTTAGCCTTGTCTTTGTTCAGTATAATATTCTAAAACTTTTTCCACTTATGCACTTACTGCAGCACTTGTGATGGACAAGAAAGCAACAAGAACAAGAGGCTGGCAAAAGGGTTAGTTACTGTGTCTGCCTCAATATCACTGCTCATGCACACACACCCTGCTTTGTAACACCAGCACAGTGGATGGGAGCACTGCAATAGCTGAAAATATACCATGGTTGATGAAGTCAATGCTATATAGAAAGCATCTGCCATGTGAGTTGCCAAACTGGGGCCTAAGGTAAAGCAAGGTAGAAAAGTACATCACTGGTCTGGTGGAAGCAGTGAGGAACTTGAGCATATGGTTTGTTGGGAAAGAGGACACAAACACAAAAGAAAAGCAAGCGGTTACATTTCCTTGCTTGGTTTAGTACAATCACTGCAATGTCTACTTAAAAAAAAAAAAAAAAAAAAAGTTTTGTAGCTGACAACTTCTGCAGGGTCTGCCTAGGAGATGGCAGGAATAGAAGGGATGGAGAAAACAAAAACAAAAGCAGAGCCAGCAAGTTTCAATGAAACTATTAACTGACTCTCTTGGCTGCAAGAACAAAACTGGTGATAGCAGGGAAGGGATGCAGAATGATCATGAAGATTTTATTTTAAAACCAAGATAAAATCATTTAGAGGAATCTCCAGTACTACATTTATTGAAATTTGAATGTAAAGAGCTTCAACATGTCTGCCAACTTGGTACTTCAATGAAACCCCAAAAAAACCCAAACACCCCCAGGTATCTATTAATTTCCTAGTTTTTGGATTTCAAAGTAACAAAGAATTGTCTAGTTTCATTCATGGGAGTCTGTTCGTCTACTGACTTTGCAAACTATCTCATCTTATTCCACTGATTTCTGAGAGCAGCAATCTGTGCTAGAAACCAGCAGTTAGTAACCAGTACTTAACCTGTAAATGCTAGCTCTTAAATGGATGACAGTGGTCTATCTTGCTGTCTATCCGGAAAGCCTGCTCTACAGAGCTTTTACTGAATGCATCTGAAATAACTCTATGCAAGAAAAGGAGAGCACAGCCAAGGGAGACGGACTGGGAGCTCCACAAGACCCCTTTATACCAAACAGCCTGAGATATGGACTGCCCATCCTGTGGCACCTATCCTAGTTGTATTTACTACCTAAGTTGCAGCCCAGCAAAAAAAAAAAAGCAATGCCAGAACAAACAAAGCCTTACAAATACCAGCAAGTCGGAGTTATTTTAGCCCTGCAGTACCAGTCACTGGAAGTCAGTGTCAGCATTCACTTATCTTGAATGCATTTCAGTTAATCTCTAGATAAAGCTGCCTGATCAAAAGAATCAGACCTTGATAAAAGGAAAAACAAGACTTGATCCATTGCCATTGCTAAAAAGTGACAATGAGACACACACTATTTTGGAAGACCTCAACAAACTTCAGTGCTAACTGTTACTCTTGTCAGTGACACTAGAGAAGTCAACCAAATGGTCAGAGCAGCTGTGTACTTGAAGGGAGATGAGACAGGGTGGTGGACTATTAAATTTTGTTACATGCAGGGAGAGATCCTGCAATGGGCTCAGCCCCTCCTGGGAAACAAGTGCTCCACATGCTTCGATGTCAAAGGCACTGAATAGATCCCTTGTGTCACTCAAGACCAAAAGGATTTAGGCATTAAACACTTTTAAAAATACTTAGGCTTTTGGCCATGGTGCCTCCCAGGAATAGTTTTTCAGATTTTGACTGACTGTATATTCAATCTCTTTCCCATCTTTGCTGCTCATCAACTTTCAGAGCCAGCAACAGCTACAAGCATCGGATGTGACCTTCTGTGTAATGCAGCTAAGTGCTACTAATGCTTTTTACTTTGTGTCCCACACTGATGGTCACATCTACTTTCATGCCACGCCTATGAACTAGCTCTAGCATTTCAAGAAAGCAGCTAAGCAGACTGGAAATTTCTTTTGTCACCCATGCACGGCTGAACTATGAGTAAGGTAGTGTCTGGATTTGCTTTTACAACATTTCTCTGATGTTTGATTTTCTTTTTTCTTCCCTCTTTCTTTTCTCCCAACTGTGGCTGTTAACACCACCTTCTTGTGTGACAGGGCATTGTTAAACCATCCCTGCTGGAAGAACTGTCTCTCCAACTAGAGCCAAACCCGGGCCTGAGACACTCTAGGAATGCAGGGGAATAGCTTCAATTCACCTTGCCACGAGAACAGCATCAGGCTCTTATTTGGAGCAAGGCAAAACAGATGTCACCAGGGTATGAATTACAGGGATGATAGCAAATGTTTTTTGCATTTAGCTCCCATTCATATCCATTTAGCTCAATGAGAAGCAGAAGCCCGTGGTCTAGAAGGAGGGCTCCAATCTGAGGCTCTGGCTAACAGCTCTTATTCCTTGGAGAAGAGACTATAGTAGCAGCAGGGGACATGCTAACATGAGCTCATTACATTCTAGCTAGAGTTTATGCCTGAATAGCCTGTGGGTTATCACAACAAAGCAAGGTGGGCAGCACTTGTCTGACCAGGGCAATGTTGCAGGGCAAAGCCACCTGAGGCAAGCTGACTCACTGCTGTCTACCCAGGGGCTCCTTCAGGACACAAGAGCTGCCCGCACAGGTCTCCCTGCCCCATCACAGCAGGTACATCTGCATGTGAGGCAGAGAAGAAAGAGAAAGAGTGATGTCTTTTTATCTGAGCCTTGAATGCTGACTCAGGATGATTTATCTGAGGTTTAGAGTGCTTTAGGGATGAAATAAAAGATCTGCATCTTTGTGGTGAGGCAAACCTAAATCTAGTTTATTACAAACATGCACCAATTAATAGGCTGCTTATTAGCCCAGGTACAGAAAATAACAGTGTCTTTTGGGAGGCTCCTGTTACTGACCTCTCCATTTAGCCTCTGTTTTTTCTGATTTCTCCTTAATTTGGCTCTGTAAGGAGATATAGCCAAAGCAGAGCTTCGGGGTGAGTCTCACATAGCAGCAGACAGCTTGCTCACCCATATCCACATGCAGACACAACAATTAAATTGTTAAAATGAATAAGTTTTCCATTTACATACAAAATACCCATTTGAAGTCCCAGATATACCGAGACCACTTGATGGGGCTAGGATCTCATAAATTTTGACTGCATAACAAAAAAAATGCTTTGTGGGAATTGCAGCCCATCACTCCTCTATTTCCCCACACACATCTTATGAAGACATTGGGCAGGCAGAGAGATCAGCAGGAGCTGCTCTCAGCAGGTTCCTCCCATCTCTGCATCACTGTCTGGGACTGGGGGACCATGCTTCCTGCCCATCACCTCGGCAAACCAGCTGACCCTCCCGCCACATAAATACATTCATTCCGCCATTAAAAAAAGAAATTTATACCAAAAATCACTCTGAAAGAAATCCTGTAAGCTGAATCCAGGACAGAATTACACCACCTCCATTTATGACTGTACAGCATGTAAAACAATGTGCCATTTGTTAAATGTCTTGGAGGATATGTTTTGAATTTATCCACACTCAGAATAAGCCTTCTTGAGCCCAGCTTGTGTTTGACTAATCAGAGTTTGACACAACCCTGAAAACCCACAGAATACAGGATTTGCTTTTGCAACAGATCTGTTGTCTACCTTGACATTAATGTTTGGCCAGGCTAATATTAAAATAAAGGAACTAACACAGTAGTGAAGGTGTGCAGTGTGAAAGCAGATCTGATGAAAAGTAGCTACAGCATACTTCAGCAAAGATAAGACCAGAGAAGCCTTAAGTTACTAGAAACACAGACCAAGCCAGCTAGCTATGTAAGCTATGTAAGGATAACTTTAAGATTAAGAAGACTCACTGATTTTGGCAAAATTGCCCAACTGCATAAGGATGCATGCTCATAAAAGTCTGCGTTGACCAGGGCAGAAACTCTTAAGGGTCTGGTTTTGCTTAAGTACTGTATGTTTTAGAGTGTTCCCCTTATACTGCTTTCCAAGCACACGTTCTGGACTGACCATCTTTCCTATGAAAAAGGTAAAGGCAAAAACTATAAATGCACATCTGCATGAAAAGAAGCCTGATACATATCTCTTCAAAGCAGACTAGACCTAAGTGGAATGCAAAACAACGGCTGTCCCAGAAATTTAAAGGTGTTTCAAACAGAAAATGAAACTGTAACTTGATATATCGTAATTTTGGAAATTTATAGTGTGTGCTCAAAGGCAGGATGCGGAGCCAAAGCTATTCTCCACTGCATTTAATGTTAGCGGGGGTAAAATTGCCTTTCTGTACAGAAACTATACTTCAGCATTTTGTTTTTTCTCACTAGATGGTCCATCAAGGTGATTACAAAAACAGATCCTGGCTAAGTAGAGCAGTACCCCTTAGTTCCTTCTGTGGCTTGATTTCCAAGAAATATTGTGCTTCCAGTAGCAATAACATCAACCTTAAATGTAGCGTCAAACTGTATGCTTACTAGCAAAGATCATCCGTCCTGTTCCCCCTGCTGCTCCTCACTGTCTGACAATGGGGCTCCTGCTTTGTTTGAGTTGAAAACACAATGCTGACTTCTCCTCTTATTCCCATTTCCTAATGTGATCTGCCCTTATGGGCAATTGTCCATGACTGAACCAACTCCTCCCCATTCCTTTGACCTTCTTTCTCCTTGTTTATTTTATGGTGCACTTTCCCCCAGTGCAGTGCACATAGCTATTTACTCCTTGGATTTTCATACAAGTTTGCACAGTTCCCCTCACAGTTATTGAAGACATTGTTAATGCTCAGGCCAGTGGATGGCCCCTCTGATGCTGTGGAGACTTCACCAGAAGTATTTAGTGTCCATAATGAGGTCAGTATTATCAACAGCAAAGAATTCAGGCATTTATTGTCAGAAAATCTAAACAGCATTCACTTATCCTGGCAACTCAGATTACATAGGAGAGACCACATTGCACCTGAATATCTGGGAACAGGAAACACTGACAAGATCCATCATTCAGAACAAAATCTTCTATGTCCATCTCACTGTAAAATAATACAGGCCATATCCTGTGTTTACATATATGCAATCCTGTTGTTGTGAATCAATTAGAAGTACAAGGACACTTGAAGCTAGAAATCACTGTTTGCTGTATACAGGAATGAAGCAATCCTTGTTTATAATCTTGCATCCATACCTATACTAGATATGTTGCTACTGTACTGGTATAAGGAACACACTGAGGTACAGGCTACTCCTAATTTTTTCCTATCCACACAGTTCATTTAACCTTGCTCCCTGTGTTACTGTATCACTTCAGAAGGATAACTGCACTTTTAGGGCAGTTTAGAACTCTTGAATGAGCACTGCTGGAACCAGATCAGGAAGCAGCCTTCCTGCAGCATTGCAGGTTGACAAATAATCCGGGAGACGCTTCAGGGAAGATGCACATCACAGTGGTTGAATATTCAGCACACACAATCTGTAGCAAAACTGACCAGAATCAATTCTAAATATTTTGTCAGCATTGTGGCACTACAATTGCAGTACTACAGCACTGCACTAAACAGCTGCGCCAGTGGCTTGGCCAGCAAAGGTAGAGGCTGGAGGGGGAAGGGGCTCTGCAGCCAAAGCATTAGCTCCCAACAGGACAGTGGTGGAGGTATTCCAATGAGCTAATTCTGTGGCAGTTGTCAGGAGCAGGTTTTATTTACACCCAACCTAATGGTGTGCGACTCAGTCATGCATGTTACATGGAGCCTTCACTGTGCACAATAGCCTGCTGCCATTTCCTCTATTAAATCATTCCTACGTTCATGTGGCTGAAAGCTCAGTGCTGGCATGCAGTAGTCAAGCGTGTAAAAAATGATTACTCTGATCCCTTTCAACACAGATTTGCTGCATGAAATGGCCTGGCTTTGACCTGGGAAAATCAATGCTGTTGTTTTAATGAACAAAAAAAATTGGAGCTGAAGCCTGCACTTCCCCTCCCTCTGCTCCCCCCAGGACTGTCCAGCCAGCAGTCACATGCATAAAGTGGTCACCTGCATGCAAACAGCTCTTTCCTGTATAATTCTAAACATCCTTTGTCACGGTGAAGGTATAATGTAGGCTATCAATTAGCTACCATCACTTGTAAGCAAGTTAAAGTAGAAATGCTAGAGATGCCCTAAGTCTTTGTGATACAAAGGGTGATTTTCAGCTCCCCGTACTGTGCCTTAGGCAGTCTAAACATGAACCAAATTCCTTTTCACTTGGATTCAACAACAAAAGCTCAGACTCTTTTTGTTAGTGTTTTGTTTCATCATTATCATTTTGGCCATGTTTCAAATGTGATGCTTTGCAATATTGGTTGGAGATGGACTTCCATAATTTACAGCCTGCAAATTCTGCCTCTAGCTTTTTCTGATGCTTTCATAGGCAGGGTAACTGCTTCCAAAGAGTATGTTTGAATATAGTTTTCAGGACTTTCCAGGAGTCTCCACATCTCCATCTTTAAAACCATCCCACCAGTGAAACCCAGAGCACACAAGTGAGAGAGAAAAATGGACTCTAATTGCAGATAATTATTGTCGTGTCTTAACAGTCTGTCTTTTTATTAAAGCATTCAAAATCATGCAGCAATTTGCTCTGCTTTGGTGGTGAAACAGTACTGAGGAAGAGACACGAGTAATCATGAAACTTTCCTATAAAAGCCATAAAATGCTGCAGCAGAAATCTTTAATTATCTATAGTCAGAAGATTAAAGCATATGGGCAAACACACACCACTCCTATCCTGCACTGACAAGAGCAGGGTCCTGCAAATGCTGAGACACACAACTCCAGCTCAGGGCACAGGTTTAAATGTCAGGAAGTCAACATTTGGAAACCTTAATTTTTCCCAGGCTTGTTTCTACTTGGCCTTACTTTCAATAGCATCCCTTAGAACTTTGTTTTCTGATGCTCACTGATAATGTTCAGGAAGGCTGAACTAGACTGGACTGACCCAACCTGAAAGATCTTTTGAAATACAGACTTTTTCCCCTATGCCTCATGACTTTGACTGTCTCCTTCCCTCCCAGAACTTCCTCTCATGTGCAAGTCCTGGATCTTTGCCCTGTGAGTTGGTCTGTGCATACCAGCCAACAGGCAGCGGCCTTCACTGGTGTGTTGCGACTGCTGCATGCTTGCTGCTCCCCCAAGCCTGCTTGTGCCACAAAGCACTGCCCTGAGTGTTTCACCCTACTGGCTCCGGCCCCAGCACCAGTAAAGCTCCAGGCTCAGACTCAGCTCCAAAAATCCTCAACTAGAGAAATCAAAGGGAACACACTCCTCTGCAGAATTCTGTCCCATCTCAGCAGAGCACTGCAAGCAGTGACAGAGCGCAGCCCTTAGGTCTAACTTGATGTCACATGGGATGGAGACTTTCTTAGGCACCCAACCCTAGTCCCAAAGGGAACAGGAAAGAAAACAGCCTCAGGAAGATTTCCATGACCTCCATGAAAAGCCTCATCTATAATGAATGATCTCAGAGCCCCTTCTGTTCTGCTCTCCCAAGGGAGGGTCTCCTTAGAGGCACCTCTGAAACACTGTAAGGGACAGGAACCAGTGAATATCATCTGTAGGAGAGGGTGGTAAAAGGCAGTAAAATGGCATTTATGCACATTCCATGAGAATGCAAACAGGACCTGGCTTTACTGGGTAAACCTCATTAGATCCTGGGCTCTTGCTTTGTTGCTAGCTCACAGAAGGCAGGACCTGGACCTAGCACCAAAGCTGCATCTCTGAAATCATCCAGTCATGTTTTGTATTGAGAATTATTTTAAAGTATTGTCCACATCCATCCAAACTAAACTAGGAAAGAGATGCTAAAAAACGGAGCGGAAGAGCAAAAAGCAGTTAGGTAACACTTTTGATCTTAGGACCCTACTGTTACTTTTTTCACAACACCATTATCTAGTTTTATGAGCTGATAACCAGAGAACACAGAAATTACACGAGTTGCCCAGGGTGATACAGCGAACCAGCAGCACACCAGAGAATACAACATAGATCTTGCAAGTCCTAATCTGCCACCCCACCTGCCTTCCTCTCATACCCACTGTGTTCCTGGGATACAAATAAGGCTTTGGTAAAACAGAATGCATTTCTTGCTAACATACAGGAGTACAAATTATAAAAGCACTGTTATTGCCTCTCCGTGGAGCAGCACTGGCCCATTGCACTTGAAATTTCTGAATGTATAATTGGTGCTAGTGATGACTGTACAAACTAGGCCCTAACACTTCAGTGCCCTGCTCAAGACAGTTTAAAGATTAAAGAGCAGCAGTAGAAAGCTTCGAAATACAGCCATAGATCGGGGCTAAATAACTAGTTATTAACTGTTTCTACCATAAGCAGTCACTTTGGGGCAATATATGCTGACATGATGGTACAGGACCAACATTAAATGCTAGAAAGATAGGAATGTTTATTAAATGGATAGGTTAGCTCATGATGAAAACGCATGATTTTTCAATAGGTACCAGAATGCAAGAGGCAAATAAAATATTTTTTATATTTTTTTTCTTTTAGTTTTGTACACATAGTATTGGACTGTTTGCAAACTGTACAAGTACTCAGGCAGAGCCCAGAATTTAACCTAAGGCTAACACCAAAGGATATAAATCTAGCTTCATCTTTCAAAAAGCTGTCAATGTGGGTCTGATGCTTCTTGTATGACATCCAGCGCAAAAGCACCTATACATACAAATAATGTGCTTAAGAGCACTGAAAGACAAGATCTTAATCGCAAGAAAAAAATTATGTCTCTCCAATGTATCAGAACTTCAGAAGTAATTGTGAGATCTGACAGGGCTGCTAGTGATTCTCTTTAAAGACTCTTTATAGCTCCTCTTACAGGGGCCTTGGGCTGATTCATGTTGATCGTGTCTGACAGCTAGCATTTCTGTTAATAATAATCATAAATAAAGTGGACAAGGTTGCCTGACCTGAAATGAGCATATCTATAGTGCCATATCCATTACAGCACAGTGGATCTGTGACCGCAAATCAGGAAAGGTCCAATGCTCCTGACACTATGTATTAAAATAATATCTGTCTTTTAAGGGCTCAGAACCTTTGTCTGCTATCTTTTTCATTAAAAAGCGTTCCTTAAGAGAGAACATTCACACTAGAACAGACCTATAGAAAGGAGATATTACAGAGAATGAAAGATTGCAAACCATTGCGCTTTTTTTGTTTGTTTATTATGCAATAAAAATATATTTGTGAACAGCTCTATTCCCCCAATCTCTGCTCCTCCTTCACGTTCTTCTGCACTGAAGTCATAATCCTGGCTTTACGCTATCATAAATCTGCTGACATATGAAAAATTATACTATTATCAAACACATCAAAACAGAATTATTATTTCACTGCTGCAGGATCAACTGCACACAGAAGCTGCGTTATAAGAAAGTGAAGCCTTATTAATTTCTGGGCAGTGGTTTGCTGCTAGAGATATTTAAGGTAGTAAAGATCTTTTTCTTTTTTTTTAAATTTGCATAAACCCCCGATTGTACTTATACATAAATACAAATACAAGTCATTCAAAACAATACAGGAATTACTTGCCGATCTAGGGAATCACTCTCAAAAGTATCAGAGGTGATACACTAAGAATCTCTCCACAGCAAGTGACAGGCTGAATTAAGAAAGAAGCTTAGTAAACTGCTTCAAGGAAGGTCAATGTGCCAGACTATGCTGAGCCCACCAAGTCAGGCAATTTCCATTGAAAACCC
>JAAGNO010028552.1:199719-219429 GCA_033439905.1 Ceryle rudis | reverse complement strand
AGTAAACTGCTTCAAGGAAGGTCAATGTGCCAGACTATGCTGAGCCCACCAAGTCAGGCAATTTCCATTGAAAACCCTCCACCCCAGAGATTCAGGTCCAGCAACAGGTAGATATCTGCAACATTTCTGACCAAGGAGAGAAGAACTAAGCCACACAAGAAATCAAATTAAAGAGACTGAACTGTTGGCCAGCCAAAATAACCTGTCTCTGGTGAAAAAGAGAGGTCAGATGTTACACAGCAGTAAAAAAAGCTTAGACTCACCAAGAAAAGGCTTCTGCTTGCCCCTTCACTCTCTGCCTTTGCAAAGCTGCAGAGGGTGACAAGCCAGTGTCACTGCTCTGCCAGGTAGGCTCAAGTCCGGGCAGACCATGGAAAAGCCTCTTCTGTCCAGGTATGTCTTCCAGACAAGAGCAACCTGAAACCTGAGTCTCCAACAGTCCTCTCTTCCTAACGCCCTTCTTGTGACCTCTGCCAAAATGTTCACTCCTGCAAAGGTCTTATCAAAAGCCAAAACTGTGATTCAAATTATAACCCTGGTATAAAGTGCAACACACAAATCTGAAGCTCAATGTGAAGTAATTACAACACAAACCCGATGTGTTTCTACTCTTATCTCCAGCCTTGTCCAGCCTCCACTGTAATATCAAAGCAGAGAGAAGTGAAATGAAGCAACTAGTTTTATGAGTATCAGAGTAAACCAATACTGGTCTTCTACTGGTTTAAGTTTGGAATGAACTCTGGAGTCTAAAGATTCTGCCTGCTCTGCCTGAAGCTTCTCTCAGAGTATTTTTTTAAAGTGTGTTCCCTAGGGAATGAGGGATGTTCTCTAGTGTCTAATACGGCTAAATCTACATTGCCATTTTCTTTGTGTTCCTTCATCTGCATAGTTGACTATTTTCACTGAATTTGATTAGAATTTTTGCATCTATGTGTCTCGTGGAAAAAGTCCATATTATATGTTCAGCTTCTCCACAAGACATAATCCATTTTCCAGTATACGCCCACAAATGCCATCTCTGCGGACAGCTTTGTTTTCCTTTTCCACAGTATACAAATCATCCTCCTTTTTCTTGCAAGTTACTATTAAAAATTTTCTATTTGAAAGGCGCTATTAGAAGAAAAGCTCTTTAGAAAGAAGAAAATCAATTTATCACCACGTAAACTCAATTAATAGGAAAGAGGTTTTCTCATAGGATGCAAAGTTAACTTCAGAAAGATTATTTCACTACATGCTCTGTGCTTGCACCATGTCACATTCATCTTCTGAACAGGTACAATCAGCCATGCACTTATCAATATGGTTTTAATAGTGGTATCTATTGTATTCCCATCTGTGCTGCACATGTACTTCCTGCTACCACAGTCAAGAGCGCAAAGAAAGGAAGAGCTATTTATTCACTGCTAATGAATCACAGAGGTCAGTATCCCAGCAAGTGGAGTAGCTGGTCAATTAGGAACTCTATGAGAATAGCACATTTTGTACTCTAGGATAAGTAGCCACTGATATTTCACATAGCTGTGCACACCAGTTGTGATGCCAATGTACATTTTTTTCAAAAGTAGGTTAGGCAGGACTCGGACTTCAGGTTGGAAAAATGGCACCCAGGAAAAAGGTGAGGTGACCATCTGATGGGTGCTCCTCATCCCTGTCTTGTAATTTTCTGAAACTCGTTCTGATAGGATGATGTACAAGTTGCAACTTCACAGACTCTTGATATGACCCAGGAGGCTCTTCCCGTATAATTAAAAAGTCCTGATGTAGTGTGAAAGCTATTGGGGATTATATATGAACAAAGATGAAGTCTTTCTGATCCTTTCTATGGTCACTAAAAATACTTAAAATCTGCAAGTGTTTCAGTGTAGGAGTTCCCATATTTTATTATTAGTATAATTTATTATTTATTATCAATAAATTAGTGGGGGAAAAAAAGAAGGTCTCAAAAAGAAAGTTGAAACCCAAGACTCTCAGAGGCAGTTTAATGTCTTTCAAGGGGCATGGGCATAATTTTGTTCCATCTTCTAGGTGGGAATAAGGAACTCAGTGGTGGTTTCAGCTGTAGGTCATCTTGTACTTTTAGGAAACCAGAGCACAAAGGGGACAAAAGCACGCTCACAACTGCTACTGCTCTTCAGCAAGACTCTAGGCTTGTGCTAGTGAAACACATGCATGCCAAGAGGGGAATCTGTGCCCAAAGTGCGTAAGAATAACAGTCACATTTCACTGCCTCACAAAGGCATCTTTTGGGAATCAAATCAGAAGAATAATTCTATAAAGAAATACTTGAATTTGGCTGCCATTGGCAATACCAACCAGTTTTAATGTTCACCTGTTCATCTGAAGTAAACCTCAGTGAAATAGGTGAGGGGGAGACCCCACTGCAAAGGCAATGTTATCACACAGGATTTGTGCACATTGCAAAACAAAGAAAACTCACAGCCTAGGACACTTACCTTGGCCTCGCTTCTCTTCTAAAAGTCACAGTAGGCACTGAATTAGCTTTAGGCAAATTCACCTTTAGGCTTAGACTTCCCACCATGTACTAGTTATCTGCTTTAGTCTGCATCCTCCTTTCATACCACCACAAGCTTACCTGCATTTGATCGTTTCTTTGGATTTTTGAGACTTCGGCACCTGCCGCTCACAGAGCTGCTGTTCTCACTCATGGAATCTTGTGCTGAAGAGGCGCTCCCCGTCGCCTCGCTGTCCCTCATCATGCTCTCATAGCCACTGCTCCCCCCACTGTGGTAGAAGAGGGCTGTCTTTCCCATGGCAGGGGGTAGCTCCCCGCTCAGGACACTGCTGTTGTCGCTCCCATGACCACTGCTACAGCGGTGAGGTTTCCGAGGTGGGGTGATCTTGCTGTAAGGTGAAGGCAGCAGATGAACAGCTGGCTTCTCATCTCCAGGAAGGCCCCCACGCTCATCTGCCTCTGAGCTTCCCCGCAACTGTAAGCCTCTGGCACTGGCACTGCCTTGGAGCAGCTCTGAAATCCGCCCATTGACAGCCCGAAGGGGCAATTTAGACGCAAGGCTGGAGCCTCGGTTTCTGCTGAGAGACTGCGTTGACCAGGACATGTTCTTCCCACTTGGAGGCAAACTGGAGCTCTGCCCTACAGACTGAGGCAGAGACTTGGTTGAGAAGCTGAGCGTTTTGGTGGCAGAGGCAGACAGGCTGCGGGCCTTGGGACTTGCCAGCAGGAGCTTGCTGACTGCAGAGATCTTTGACTGGCTGGCTTTTGGGGAGGCACCTGCCGACTGGGAGAGGCCTGAGTTAGTGGGTGAGGACATGACACTGCGGCTGAGGCTCCTTCCAGCCCTAGGCATGGTGGTGTCTCTGACAGGGCTCATTTTGGAGCTCACAGAGGACAGGCTTTCTGCTCTTTCCAGTGACAAACATTCATAGTGGCTTCCTGTGGACCTCCCGAGGGAGTTTGTCCTGCTGGCGAGCTGCTCCAGTTTGGCACTGAAGAGCTTGCTGCTGCTGTTGTTGCCACTGCTGTCGATGCCAGGGCCCTTCTGTTTGGCACTCAGCTCCTCAGGGAAGCTGGCCAGGAAGGACCCAGGCTGGCTGGAGGGACTGCTTGTGGTGCTGCTGGCTGCGCTGTGCTGGGGGCTGGCTCTGTTCTTCTGATCCAAGCTTGACTTTCTCACTGGTGGCAGAGGAGGGGTCCCTTTGGGACGAGTGAGGACACAGTGTTTGGGAGAGGCCATTTTCTTGTCAAGGCTAGCCTTAGAAAACTGAGGGAGAGCAGGAGAGCTGACTGCACTGCTGTCAGTGGCAGTAGGGTGGAGGTGACTGTCAGGCTCCTCTGGCTTGCTTGCCTTCAGGAGCCCTCGAGGGAGGCTGCCATTCTTCAAGCCATCACTGGAATGAACAGGGCTTTGGTTTGCAGAGCCGGACACTGCTACTTCACACCCATCCACAATCCTCTTTAGACTGTCAGATCCTGGGGAGATAGAGGCATCCCCACTGCTGCTGCTAAACCTCTCCACTGAGGACTGCTTTGAGCTGTGCTCAGGCTTGGCTGAAACTGTATTCATGTCAGACCTTGGTCCTTCACTGTTCCCAGTGCTGTCCATTTTCACATCTTCTTCTCTCTTGAGCCAAGGGTCTTCAAATTTGATATCCTTCTTAGCACTGCATTGTTTCCCATCATGGAGATGGGCAACCTTTGGGTCTGCAGTTACTGCTGGTACAGTGTCATCAGTGTCTTGTGCTTTGAAGGTATTAACGGCAATACACGGATACACGGTAATGTTTGTCTTCATTGGGATGTAGCCTTCATAGCTGCTGAGGCTTGCAGTGTTTTTGATAGTGACAGTAGTTTTCCCCAGAGCTGATATTTTACAGCCTTTGATGGGTGGCACTTTGCTGAAAGCTTCCTCCCCCATTTCTGACAGTATAAGCATGTTGTCACTCACTGGCTTCTGTTTGTCACTTACACAGATCATGCTGGCACTTTGTATGGTGCTCGCAAACTCAGTGACAGGGGGTTCTGCCATTGCTTCCCCATGCCCATAGCATGCCTGGGCTATGAAGCTGTGGCACGACTGTTCACCATCACTCCCTGTGCTCATTTCACTCAACCATGAACTGATGGATGAGCGCCTGCTGTCATCATCCTGGGATTTGTCATCCAGGCCCAGCTTTGGAAGTGGAAGGAACTGTGTGATGCTGACTTCAGACATGGGAGCTGCACCAGAGTAACATTCAAGATCTTCAGATATGCTGCTGATAATACTAACTGGCCTAGACCCAGAGGCCAAAGCCTGCACAGAGCAGTCACTGTTAAAACTGATGATACTGGTTGGGCGCCCATTGTCAAGGACCCCACTAATGGTTAGCTCTTCTACAAGGGTGAACACCAGCTCATCCTCTCCATTCAGCTCTAATGGCTGCTGCACAGTCACCATGGTTGTGCTCAGAATCTCCTTGCTGGATTCTGAAGGAATGCTTTGTTGCTGATCTTCATCGAGAATGGTCTCTTCAAAATCCCCATTGCTAGAGGACACCAACTTCTTCATGATCTGAGGGCTCATGCCTACAGGTGGGGTCCGGATTTCTGGCTGTAGTAAAGACTCGTTAGATGTCATCCCAATATCCTTACTCAAGGGAGCTGGTGGAGGAGTGGAGCTTGGCAAGACTCCTTTCTGTGTATAGACCTTGCACCTCTGGGAAGGAGAAGTTGGTGGCTTGTACTCAGATGTCTTTGAGAGGCTTGCAATGCCAAGCCGGGGTGAACCCATTGGCCGAGGTTTGCTTTCCACAAATCCACAGGTGTTGAGACTTTCTCTGCTGCTCTGCAGGCTGGTACTGTGTGCTAACTGACAAGAGCTAAGCTCTTTACTAGAGCTGCCTGTTACACTCCTGGGAGAAGGAGGAGTTGAAACATTAGTAAGAGCTCCAGAAGGAACAGGGGAGTGATTTTTCTTAGTTTTGCTGGGTGTTGCATTTATATTTTCCTTGGCTTCTCTATCAGGAAGCTGACATTCTGGCACTGTATCTTCCTTATCTGACTCTGGTAAGTGGCTAAGCTCTGCCAGCTGGCTTGAGGCAGAGCACTTAGACATCTGGTCTGAGCTAAACTGAGCAGGCATCTCTTCAAAGGGAAATTTGTCAGTCTCTTCACTGCCATCTATGCAATCTAGCCTCTCTTGGAGCTCTGCAAAGGTATTGCATTTCAGGCAGTCTCTTTCAGATGTGCTGGGCCCTGATTCACTAACTTCCTCCAACCTGCCCTCGTGTTTGGTCTTTTGCAGAGCAGGAACTATGGGAACAAAGTCAGGGGGACCCTCGTTATCTGTCAGTTCCTTATCAGAAAGCGCCGTGCCATTCGGGCCAACATAAATCACTGTGTCACACGACTGCTCACTGCTGGATGAATAATCAGGATCACTTGATAAATGCAAAATAGGGAAGTCTGGGTCAACAGTATTTCTAGAATGGAAAGGCCGCAGTTGGGTTGGCCTCCTCATCCTGCCCTCCTCGCAAGAACTCTCTCCTCCAGAAGAACTTGACGTGTACTGCAATATGAAAGAGACCATGACATTTCAGCATTGCAAATAGCTCCTTGCACAAAGCTCATACACAAAAAGGTCACAGTCACTTCTAAACTAGGAAATCTCAAAACTAAGGCATAGAGCTCTGAAGCTTCTTACCCACAGTCCTACAGCAAACACACATATAGGGATTCAATGGAAAACCCAATGCCTCAATTCTGTGTCCCACCTGAAATCCAAAAAAACTACTGAACAAATGGATTAGGATCCCTCCCGTAACTGAGCACAGCTAAAGAAACCAGATATTTGGCAAAGGCTTTGATGATTTTGAGTGTGTGTAAAGAGGAACAAGAAAACTCACTACACAAATAAGGCACAGAAAAGAAAGACAATCTCTGGTCATACTACCAGTGTGTGGAATTGTATAACATGAACTCAGAGGTCTCTGGAGACACACTGCAGTGATGGTGTGTGAACTGAATCCCTTCACTCGTCTCTCTTCAATCCATTGACAAAAAGGTTTTGTCAATCCATAGGCTGTCAATTTAAATGAAATATATACAATTGACTTCCTGTGCTCAGTTCACACCATAAGCTGTACAGAGGAACCACAAGTCTGAAACATGAAAGTAGATACAGCCCATCCTCAATCTACTTCTTGGAAAATCTGTCACCCGTATTTAGAAGCAATGGGAATAAAAGAGGCATTAATGTTGTCAATGGACACACTAATTTGCAAATTTTTTTTCTCCTGCTCTCTCTGGGAAACATAGAGAATCTAATTCTTCATTAATCCCAATTTTCTTTAACTCTACAGTGGTTTCATCCCCTATTATTTCATTAGCACTAAGAGCATAACTGAAAATAAATGTTCTCTGACAGCTATATCATTAAATGAGGCCAGCTTACAAACTGCTATAGCAGAAGTCACTCCTCTGTATCTGAAGCTGAAGCGTTAACCCCTCCTAGTCTCTGCTGTGTACTCTAAACCACCTGACCTAGGACAAAGTATATACAACCCAGCCACTTTGGAATTGATTACTGATTTTGTTACATAATGCTCTACCCTATTAAGGATTCTTCAGGGTCCTTCTTCCTCCCTCCTCCACACTAAAAGAAGGGAGTTGTAAGTTGTCTTACCTTGGTTTTCTTTTTCTTCATCCTGAGGACCCTTGATGCAATCTGGATGGTGGACAACGTCTCAGCGTAGTTCCCCGCCGCAGCTGAAATGTGAGCTATCATTGTGGTGCGGCAGTTCATATTCCCCAAGGACTCTCGAAGTAACATGGTGAGCTTGCTGTCTCTGCAAAATAAAATGAATTAAGGCTACATTAGCGAGCAAGGTTTCACTTTGACCATCATGATGTGACTTGGGTCTCGGCAAGATTTTTTTTCTCCTCTTTTTAATGGAATCCTAATTAGTTTCCTTCCTCAGTTTGCACCATGTTGTGTCTGCAGCTGAGCATGCTGAAAGACCCTGGACTACAATTTAAACTTCTTTCCTCTTTCCAGTTCCCTGTTTCTGTCTTCTTCTGGTCTCAGTCCTTTTGCACTGTTAACACTGCCAATATAGAAATACAGACCAGAGTTGGAGACTAACTGTTAAGGAGCTGCTGCGGCAAACATCCAACACTGCCCTTTTCCAGTGCACAGTGTGCAAGCAAACTCTGGCCCAGCTCTGGAGGACAAGAGGGTAGTGGATTAAATTAGAGGTTCCAAAATTTTTCTTGCCTTCTAGGGCACTGGGTAACTCAATAAGAATAATAGTTAAATCACTGAAATTAATTTTGGATGATGCTAGTGAAATAAAAAACAATCAAGCCTTAAGACTTCACACAATTGTTCTTACATATTAGATCTTTTCTTCCACTGAGGAGGAAATCAAATTTTCTGTTCTTGCCATTTACTCTATTGTTCAGCATAGGATAGCTTTTGAAATGCTGATGCCTTATTGTGGGGCTGTCTGTGACTGGACTAAGAATATGAATTTTATCAGCATAATGATGCATATAGAATGTTTCTGTGGTGGTCATCTAACCCTGCAGTAAGAAATGAAAAATATAGTTTTTAAAGAGCACTTTAGCTACAAGATGTACAGGGCAACTGGATGGTTAGCTGGGAAATGGCATCCTCTCAAAGAGGATCTCTCTCCTACAATAAATGTTGTGGATGATAGCTACACATGATTAAATGCAAAGACGGCAACAGACATCTTTAACTATCGCTAAAGGAATTGTTTTCACTGTTATAATGATAGAAATATCTTCAGTGTCTGGGGATCAGATTTTTGGGGCTCATTGTTCAATATCTGCTTATGACCTGTGATGCATGTGTGTCCTTGGTCTTTCACTTAATATTTCCAGCATAAAGCTGCAATTGCTGGAAACTGAAGCTATATCTACTGGATGGGACTGAGTGACAAAAACCAAAATTCTTGAACCTCTCTTTTTGACTGAGTGAAAAACAGCACTTGGGATGCATATTTTGATGCATCCAGCAATAAGTCTGGGGAGCTCATAAATTGTGCTTCTCCTGAGATTTCCAGTACTTGTGATTTCAGCTAGGCTAGCAATACTGGAAATAAAACATTTTTTGTTCCAGGATCTCTGCTTCCATCTGCTTCAGACACATTGAAGACAGTCTGGTGTCTCTGAGAAGCAAACAAACATCCATAAGGACTACACTGAGGCAGCCTCACTCATTTCACTTGTGACCCAAGGCTGCTTTGAATCCACAGAGTTAATAGGCTGCTGTACCTCAGGTTAGTGGCCCTCCTTTCCATCAAGGAATAATTAAGATGTCAAATTTTGCACATCAGTTACTGCCACTCCAATGCAGAGTTACATGGAAATTATTAACATCTGCACAGAAATCAATAACAACCCTTTCATTTGCTAGTGCTTCTATCATAGCAAAACATGAGACGACAGGGGAAAGGGCAAAAGAATACATTCTGAACATGTCGGTCTCCCGAGAATATATAATCCATGCAGCCAGCATCAGCACACTGCAGCACGGCTCTCCTAGAGGTGTATGCATTATGAATATAAAATAATCTGTACTATCTGCCTTGTACTGAAATACACACTTGCAAGAAGAATGATGATACACAGGAAATACCTATTCTATAATTCAAATGATCCTCTGATATATATCAGATAGGAACTAAAGGGCAGATTTGTTTAGGATTAAAGCCTGAAACCTAGCAGCAAAAAAGCCCAGACAGCACTGATTTCTAATTTCAGAGTTTGCTCATTCAGCACAGTCTGCATCTTGACTATCACCTTCGCTTTGCTCTCAGACAAAATAACTAGTTTCATGTCAGTATTGTACAATGAAAAATCAAGAGCAAGAAATGTGGTAACACAGATTTTTGTCAATTCTGGACATTGTCATAAGACAAGTTCACCTGTTCATGGTTCACTGATCTATTACAATAGCTTAATAACTTCTAAAGGAAAGAAAGAAAATCAAAGTGAAAACAGCACAAAAATGTGAGGCTTAATTTTTATCTCACCCTATCCTCATTAGCTAAAATATTGGTAAAATATTTTGGATGTGTCACTGAAATCTGCTTGACAGAAAGTATGAGATACAAAGTAGATGCTTTACGCTTCTGAACGTTGACATGGGATTTCTGCCTGAAAAAAAAAGAAAGGCTCTGAATTGTTTCATTAGGTGATTAATGAGACAGTATTTGAAAACACATAATTTTCTGTGAAAGCATAAATTTTACAAAGAGGTCTGCACTTCTGCACTGGAAGACTTTGAGAAGGAAAACCTTTGCTGATCTTCTACAAACTAAACTAAGACACAGGAAACTAAAGAAGCTTATAGAATAGCTTCTGCTGCTGGGTTCATGAGGTGCATTGTATTAAGCAGAGGCTGGCTTGCAGAAGGTCACAGATTTCTGATATCAGCAGAGTGAAATGTACCAATGTCTTCATACCAAATGGCAGATCTTCAGGAATGCTAATGGTCCATTTCTATTCTGCTCCAAGAGCAATAAAATGATATGCTAGAGCAGCGCCATGACCCCATTTTATATACCTGTCTTCATTTTACATATATTTCTATCCCATACATTAATGTTTTCATAGTTTAGAAAATTTACCATAACCCATCATGATGAATATGGAGATATATATAACACACAGAGAACAATGAAGGTGGTATCAGGATACCACACTTCAGATTCCAAAGCCTGTATATCAGTAAGTTAATTCTGCAGCCTTTTCAGTACTTAAAAGTTACCCCATTTTTCTAACTGCATCACTTGCCCTAATACACTATCCTTGTAAACTTTTATTGCCTAAGTCCTGAGATCACAATGGATACAGCAAAATACCACTAAATACTAAATACTATTTATACATATCACACAGGTAAAACTCCAAAATAAAGTATGCAAAGCTCTGTCTCTCAAAAAGTCCAGAGGCAGGGGCCCTGGGACCAGAAATCTAAACTCAGATGTCTTGAGGAAGTATGTCAGCAGGTACAGTAGAAAACATCCAGAAAAGAAAAACTGTGCAGATTGCCAGTCAGAAAGCTTCAGTTTGTTCCATGCAGTAACAGCCTTTCACATGGAGAGGAGCTCATCTTTCACAGTACTAGGCATTATATATAGTCTTTTATATTCAAAGGATGGCTAACTTTGACTTCTCTTGAAGAGAAAATGGAGCAGCTGGTTCTCAATGTGAGTACCAGAAAACCAAGAACATAGAACTAATAGCCCCATCTAAAAATTTTAGGAACACACTGGCAGAGGCCATTCTGGAGATGGTATCAACTCCCTTCAGAATACCCCCCCTTCTCTTCCACAGCCCTCAGTCCAATTTTTCCATATGCCTTCCAATTTCTGCTACAAATTAGGGAAGGAATTTATTGACAATGACCACATGACAGTATAGTCCTGATTCATTTCTAAAGCAGGTCCTTTATCTGCCTTGAAAAAAGATGACAATTGGGGTTAGGGGTGGAATCCTGCAAAGACAACACAATAACTAGACCAAAGTAAATTTGCCAGGGCAACCTTAATTTTGACATTTCCCGCCCCTGTAGTGATTAATTTCACAATCTGAATGCTCTTATTATATATATTTTACATCATTTCATGTGGATTTGTGTTTACACTTCAGTGAGACATCATCAAGCCTGGAACATTCCTATGCATTAAAAAGCCTCAGTTGATGAACTAGCTGACTAGCTGTCACCTTTTGTATGGACATGCAGTAGAGAAGAAGGATATGATTCAGAGCTTACCATTAGGTTTCGCTAGTATTTGCTGCCTGTAGAAAAACAGTGAGACTCAGGTGCATTACAATCCTTTCTTATGCCATAGGAGAGCTGTGCTCTCATGAATTCACATCTTTTTTGCCATCCATCAGACAATTCTGTTTTCTTCTACCAGTGTCTATCCTGGGCTTTCCTCATCCAACTTTCTTATTCATTCTCATTTCCTTAGCATGATTCTGACACACAGCTACGCACCTAAACAGACCAGCAGAGCTCCATTTCATCCTGCTCTGGTCTAACCAGCTACACCAGATTTTGCCAGTATTCAGCACCACTGCTAGACACTCTCCTGGTACTATTTTCCTCTTTCCTCACCTCTTGCTCCCACTGTCAATGCCTGACCTCCAAGGCCCATCTTCCCACTTGAGTCCCCCCAGCTTCTCACTGATAGCCAGCAGAGGAACCGTATAACCCCACTGTAACTTGACATAGCTGACTGCCTCATGTTCCCCAGGGTGAGGCATAGGACAGGGTGAGGGGACATAGCATGGGCAGTGCCTTCCCAAATCTTCCTCTGTCAGGTCCTTTAGCTTTATGAGAATCTGTGTGAGCAATGTGTTTGAAGTTAGCGACACAGAAAAGAGGCAAATGGTAATTGCCTTTGTTTAGGGCTGCAAAATAGAATTCATGAATAGAAAATGAAGCAATAAGAATAAATATTACGCTCAGGAAATTTGCAGTTTTCATTGCTCAGCATCTCATTCTCTGTATGGGAGAGGCAAACACAGGACTGTTCCACAAAGGGAGAGAATACCAGAAAGGAAGATCCAGCTAAATCTTGGAATAATGATTTTTCTGTGGAATTATTTAACCAATTCTGTTATATGCCTTGCTTTGTTTCTTGCCCCACTCCTCACCGTGTTCTCCCTCCCACACCTTAATAACAAATATTTTCTTTGTTTTCCCTTTCCTTGTACTCCACTGCTATGAGAATTTTGGCTACTCAGTGACAACAGCAGCACCATCAGGAATAGGAATAACTCCACAAGGGATACAATACAGCATTATAACTAAGCTTTAGGACATGCAAGGGTGTGTATTTGTGCTCTCTATTAATCACATGCCTTAGTGTCTTCCTAGGCACTTGGCCAAAAGAAGAAAGTTGTCAACTCCCTCAAGGTGTTACCGTTACAGGATCAGATGATGTATGCCCTCATGTGTCTTGTAATCTAATTATTTATAGAGAGGTATGCCAAAGGAAAAATCTCAGTAACTATGGCAGTTATTTTTGATCATGAAGTCTTAACTCTGCTCCCTTATGTTGATGCACTGCCTTATTCATAGTAATAAATGCTTGCATAACAAGAGAACCACAGAAATACCGCATTTGGGTTTGGCTCTTATTGCATGGAAATTATCTCTACAAAGGATGGTTTATAGCTTAAAAGGCACAAACCAAATAGCGGATGTTACAGGTGTGTAACAGCTGAGTTCATGATGAACCAGTATAGTTTGCTTAGCTATGTCTTTCCTTTCTGTTAATAATTTTGATAGAAGGAGAGAGGAAATGGGAGCAATGTGTGTAGGCACAGGCAGAATGAGGCCAGGTGGAGTGAAAAAGCCCTTGGTGGGTCATACATGTAAGCCTGGCTTTGTTAACAGAATGAAGCAAGGCAGTTGAAGAAAGATGGGTAACGTGTTAGACCTTTAACCTGGGAAATCCTTCACCTGGTGATATGAGGCATTGGGGAAATAATGAATTTTTTCCAGGTGGAAGCTGACGAGCCTTAAAGGGAAAATTAAGCAAAATGGAAACCTCCACTGCCACTGGAGTTAGTTTTCTTGTATGAGGTACACTAGCACAACCCCAGAAAGCTGTGTTCACTGCAGAGGCGAAGGGGGAACAAGATGAATGGACTAGATTACAGCAAGGGGATACTGTGTTCAGGTTCATGTACTGGAAAAATCACAACCACATCTGGAAGGGATGTGACACTGCAGCAGTCAAAAGCAGGAATATGTTACAGCCAAGTATTGGATAACAGGAACTTATACTTGAACTCTAGTATTATAAAAGGTATATAAAATGTACAGGATTCCCCCTTATAATTCTTGTCTTTTAAGAGACAAACTATGGCAATTTCATATTGCGGAACAATCTTTGTTCCTGTGACAACATATGAGCATGTGGCAGATGCACAAAATAGCATCTTTTGCTTCTTCTCACCAAAGACAGTAAAGAAAATTCATGACAGGACACAATCACAATAGCTGCTGCTACTCTGAGTCCTTTAAACAGACTGTCCCTCTCATCATAAAAGAGGCTCATTCAAAAGCTGTAGCTTTTGTATAAAAGTAGCTCCCAAACAGCCTAAAAAACAGCCAAGAAGTACTGTGTTATACCAGAATGACACAAAAGTGCCCCACTCTTCAGAGGTCCAGCTGACTGATCTCAGCAATTCAAGCTTATCCACAGGAGAACTGTCTCATGATAAAGCAGTTACTATCACACCCCAGCTCCACTTTTACTTACGTATCAAAGAGCACATGGCTTCTGACATTGCCAGCCCAGGTCTGAGCTGCACACTGCTACACTAGCCCTGGGGAAGCACAGAGAAAGATGGCTTCTCCACCTTCTCATTTCTTCCTTGTGCCTCCAGTGGAGCTAAAGCAGCATGAGCTTCATTAAAATAATTCATCCAACGAGAGAAAAAAGTCCTTGTAGTCTTTGTCCCAGATATGTGAATTTATGTGGTTTGGTTCAGGTGCAGTTTGAACTTTGGCAATAACAAACTGAAGACATAAATCTTTATTTATAGATCAACTCATTATTCAAATGAGAGCTCAGAGATCCAGATGTACTTTAAAGACACAGCAAAAGCAATTGTTGGTGTGGGAGGGAGAAGGTGGTTGGAAGGACAGCTCTGCTGGAGACCAGTGATGGTTTCAGAGAGAGGAGTGCCCTGAAAATGGAAAAAATGATCCCCCTCACATCTGTACTCCAACTCCCAGCACAAAGCCAAACATCATTCACAAGCAACCATTAAAACCACACAAACAAAGCTCAGAGATAATAAAAAAGGAAAAGGATTCTAGTGCTCTGTCTCATTACGGTGCCAGCTCCTAATAAATTCTAGCTGAAAAGCAGAAGCTAAACCAATCCAGGGAACTAATTAGGCTTAGCAACTCTATGCTAGAGTTAAAACCAGATTCCCCAAAAAACAGTAATGCTACTGGTTAAGAAAATGTGCACAATAAATTGGCTGTGATTTACAGAAGAAAAAAATCCCACAGTTAAAGCAAATAATGATCCAGATTTTAAATAATTTAAAGACTCTGCATGTGGCCAGGCTCTGTGCTAAATTCTACCAAGGTACACTGACAAAAAGACTTCCCCTCCCCTCCATGGTCCTCCTTGTTTGGCTCCCTTGCTTGGAAGCATTACAGCAACCACAAGTTTGGCTCAGTTTATCTCTGTGAAGCAATTGGTTGCCTTATATGAGAAGGCAACACTTGTATCTGCTGTGGAATAGCAACTGGAGCAGCTTAGGAGCCTGCCTGCCTCTCCTCTAGGCTGTCTGTGCCCTGGCAGAATAGTGGGAATGCTGGGAAGGGAAGGGGTGGAGAGCCGGTGGCCAGGGCCTGTGCCTGTAGGGCAGTCATAGGAAAAAACACATAGCAAGAAACAAACATGAGGAACTAATTAGCCTAATTAGATCCCTGACAAAGATGTTCTGGAAACCACCTTCACATCAGCCCCTCTGATGGCTAACATTGCCACGAATACAGCAAAGAAATGCCAGCAAGGGCATTTCTAGCATCCCTTCATCAGCATGGATCTGCTCCCATTGCTCTGCATCTTTGCTTGCAGCACTGCTGTCCCCAGCTCCCAGCACCTTCCCAGAGTTAAGCAGCAAGGTAATTAAAGTGAGGTTCTCCACTTTGCATTCAAGAGGCCAAGCAAGGGGAGTGTTTTTCAGAAGGTCTCAGCTTCTGCCAGTTTTATCAGCTGGGGTTACACATGCTGAAAAGCCACCAGCAGTGACAGCCCCTGCAGAGAGGGCAGGACCGTGAGCAACTCAACTCTTCTTTCAGTGCAAACAAGCACCTGACGAGTGGCATGATTTTTTTGTTACCCACCCCACACCTAGGAGACAATTTCATCTGACACCCTGGTGAATACACCATGGTGATTTGAGGGGGGACAGAAAGGCTGCTCACTGCCTCACCAAGCACTCCCATGCTGCTGGCTGGAGGCAGCCCACTGCTGCACACCCAGCAGCACCCGTGAGCCTAAGCAGCAAGCAACAGCAATTTGCCCTTTGCTTGCAAGGAGCATTGAGATTCATGTGTACTGAGAGTGGAATACCAGGGTTATTTCCTCAAATGAAAATTAACTTCAAATGTTTCTAATTGACCCATGAATATTCATGATCTTTTGGGAGGATTTCATAATTACTTCATTCTGCTTAGGCTCATTTGATCTGCAGTAGCAACAGCAGTAGTTTACACTCCTTCATCAAGACGCCAACAATTTGGCAGCATGACCTTCCCAGTTTCCTGTGCTGGAGAGCAGCTCTAGTTATCCTAATTGCAATCCCAAATGGAGTGGTACCTGAAAATAAATTGACTGCTGTTCAGTTTTAGAAACCACTCCACTTGGCACTGCTACTAGCGTAAATAGATGGCATCTCCAGGAAACTGGGAAGGTCATCCATCAAAATGCCTCACATTTTGATAAGTAAGATTTTATGCACTGACATCCAAGAGCCTTCAGACCGCAGCATTATAGCAAAGGGCAGTGAAAGTGCACACACTTCTGTTCTCCTGTGTGGAAAGGAAAACAAGGCGGCAGACTTTGACTATCATTAATATTATGAAGATGGTACAATGCATCTATGCCGCTCACTAGACGTGCTCCCAAAGAAAGTTATGCTCAAGAGTTCATAGGGCCTAGGCACCTTGGTGGAAGCTTGCCTCATCACCTCCAGCAATAAACTTTTAGCATGTTGGCCAATTTGATGAACACTTAAGGAAATAATCTAAAAGCCTCAAAGATGGTAAGTTTCTGTGAATGCTGTGAGAATTGATGGCTGGGTGGATGGAGAGAAATCTTATCTGTGCTCCTGCAGAAAAAAGACAATCACCTTAAACTCCACTCTTGAATACATCAACAAAAGCACAAAAATGAGAGGATCTCCCAACGACAGGGGAATTTTCAGACAGTATTTATACCCTTTCAGATGTCAAAATGAAGAGAAAAATTGTTAGAAACATTATTTTCTCAATGCTGATGCTCTCAGAACTATTAATTTAGATCAATGTACCAAAAAATATGCAGTCTCATATGAAAGTGGGTCCTGACTATAAGATCTGAAAGCCAAAGTAAAGCAGTTGAACATTAAACTAACAGCATTAAAGTAAAATAAATAGTTAGAAGCCTCAAGTCATGCTTCCATCTCTGGTAATCAGTGTATTACCTTTTAAACTTCCTCTTCACATGTTGCTACAAACTCTGCTTCACAGAGAAGCATAAAATGACTAAAAGCTGCTAAAAGAAGCAATCCCTATCCATTGACAGGGAGGATGGACTTTGCAGCAGCCCAGTGATGTGCTAACCTAGGACAGGAATCAAGCAGGTTAAGCAATTTCCAAAACGGGAAATTTTTAGGTGTCTCCCATTTATCAGATGGGGACACACTGGCCTCAGCTGCTCAGCTCCAAATCATCTAGGAATTAAAAATTGATTACTGTTATTCAGGAATACTGTATTGGCTGAACAGGTAACATGTACAGATCCTAAACAATGTGCATGCCTGTCTCCTTCCCAAAATCTTGGTAAGTAACAAGGTGGCTTAGTTGTCTAACTTTACTCATTCTTTCTCTTTTGAGAGGTAATAAAGCTAAGCTTCTCCTTTACATGTATCTTCTTTAAAAAGCAAACTGGACTAGAAAGCTAGTTTCACCTCACAGACTCCATTAGCTTTACTATTCAATTTATGGTTTCAGGGTCAAAATAAGTTTCTTGGACGGCTGCAACAATGTTTCCAGAATCTGATGGACACTGAGATCTCCAGCCTACAAGTATTTGTACTGCCAACAACCAATAAGGGTGGGGTGAGCTTGTTAGGAACTGAGAGAACTCTCAGCAGGTGGGTTGGACGAGATGACCTCTAGAGGTCCCTTCCAACCCAGACATTTCTATGTTTCTACGATAAACTCCTTTCACATAGAAATGAATGGCCATCAGACAGCAAAAACTTCGATGCACAGCTGGGACTGAGCTAATTTAGGGATGTGAGGGGAGCACAACAGCAATGATGTTATCCTGCATGGCAATTAAAGATCATAGATTTAAAAATCTCTACCCATGCCTGGTTTTGTTGATGTCCAAAAACAAGCCCCAAAACTGAGACATTGTGAACTGCAACCCATGGCACAGTGGTCTGAACCCTGCTGCCACTGAAATCCACAGAAAGGCTCCCATAAGATTCAGCAAGGTCTGAACTGGGCTTTCACAGATTTAGTGACTGGGTACGTGAGATAATGAATAAAATAATCTCATCTGAAATCAAATACATGGCAATAAATTTAAAATGTGGAACCACAAGCGGTTTTATGATGACATTTTTGGCAGCACAGGGCCAAATCTAGCAGCTGCTGAAGGGCAGTGGGAATTTTGTCATCTATAAACACAGAATACTAAATGTTTGATTCTTTTACCCCTCTCACACTCTATCATACTTTATTCACAGAGGACTCCAAATAAAACCTGAGGGATCCCAGTCTCCATGGAAGTACTATGTATTTTAAGTAAAAGTAGCCAGATCAATATATAATGATTTTTAACATACATATGCTATTTAAATCACTTGGAAATACATTGTATCAAATATATTTATATTATGAAGCAATTTAAAATATTAATGATGCACATGCATTTTTTATGTTATCTGAAATTTTGCTTCCCCTTTAAATGGATTCTTCTATTTATTTTTCCCACTATAATGCCATTAATTATACAAGCTCCTCAATAGGATCTTATATCTCCATCACTTCAGAGATCTTCTAATAGTGTGTGACAGCCAAGGAAAGAACTCTTTTAAACTCACCATTTAGTAATAGTTACATAGTTTTCAGTTTTACCTGAGGTAACCAGAGCATGCTTTAGAGTTCTATAGGTACCTATGATGATCAGAAAGTCAACTGTAAATTTGAGTATTTCCATGTTAATAGCTGACTCTCCATAAGGCTGGTATTCAGAACAGACTTGCGAGTGCCAGAAAATGATACACAACTACTAATGTTTGCCCGTGTTCAGTTTTAAATGACAAAAATATATCTATTAAAGAGTTAGCTGTTCAAAATCCTAGAACCACTAAACCAAAATTTCAAAGACAAGCTAAGCCAGTCTTACATAAAAAGCTCCTTTCAACCTTCAACCAGTTTCAGAACACCTCAAACTGGACTCATTTACAATGTGCCTGGCAGGTCCCCCTTCCGTTTACAAAACCACTGCTGAAGTTCAGGAACTGCTGCAGTAGAAAATAGTCGAGGCTGCAAGAATATTTTGGCAAAGTTCTCATCCTAGTACACTCTCCCCTTGGCATCTGCTGTTGAATTTAGACAGAGACAGGATACTAAGAGAACATTTGGCCTGAATCAATACAGGCATTCTTAGGTTCTTAGTGTTAGGTTATAGTGGTTTAAAGCGATGCTCTGCAGCATCTTTCCTCAATATCCTCCACATGCCTGTTGTGCTCTCCTAAGGATGGGGAAAAGCATTACTCAGCATCCAGTTAACCCAGACCTGGTCAATGTGTCTGGAGACTCAAGAGAGGCCAAGAGGAAAGACAGTCATTCTGTTAAGGAAAGCACATGGATGGCAACCACAGAAAGAGAAGGAGGAAAGAGAAATGCATTGTTTGGACCTGTAAACCTGATTCCTGTGGGACTGTCATCAAAGTGAAGGCAATACTTGGGGTAAGAAGAAACTGAATTATTAGCTCCTGTCCCTACCCAGTAGAGAGAATCATATAATCCCCCTGAAGTATTTAGAAAACCCATACTTAAAAACATTAGAGCATCCTAGAACTACCTACACATGCTTCCATTTCAGAGTGTCACACTAGAAGCCATCTACTCCACTACTTTCCCATGCTCAAACACAACCTTTTGGTACCCATTGCTCTCACTTACCATGGACAGGCATGGTTCTGCCACATGTACAGACAGCACTTACACTCCCTCTCAGGCTCGCTCTGTTCTCTAACTCTGTCTGGGTGTTCAAGTCAAATTAATTTAATTTTTTCTCACATGAAAAGCTATCCTGCTCCCCTTGCCAATCTATCTTGTACTTGTTTCAGTCTGAGTTCATCTTTCATCAGAGCTGTACTGAGAAGATACAAGAGTCCCTTGCATATGGGCATTATTATTTTTCTGCTGTCATTGCTAATGCTTCTTCAGACTTCAC
>JAAGNO010028552.1:181031-194924 GCA_033439905.1 Ceryle rudis | reverse complement strand
TTACAGCTACAGCAGTTACCCTCAGTTCCCTATGACATGAGATGAACTTTATCACTCCAGCAATGTCTGCACATGAGCAGGAGGTGCATGTCAGCATGGTCTGGATGAGTACACAGAGGTCCTAGATAACTCTCTTCTCCTCTCTGAAAAGGTGCAGTTATTTGTCTAACATCATACCTTTGGAGACATTATTTTTCTTGTTATGCAGAACATGCCAACTGGGTAGCAGGTCTGGATACTGCGTCTTCCTGTCCTCTTGACCATGCTTGTAATTTTAAAGCACATCACAGTCCCAGAACACAAAAAATTGTGCTACTCTATTTATAGCTGGAGGCAGACATGAAAGTTTTGTTCAATCCTTAAAAAACTGCTTTAAGGAGATTCAGGTCCCATTTGTATAGAGACAATGAGGTGCTTTTAACAGCTCTCCTTGTAAGTGGCTCCCCTCATTCCTTGTCCAGCTCAGTCGAGCAGCACAAGTGCCTAGTGTAGTCTGAGCTGCCTGAAGTGACTGGCACACTCGACATGGGAGCTATGTGAGACCTCGGCTCTCTGGAGCTTCCCCTGAAGGCAGGCAGGACACCTGAGAAAGCTGCAGGTTGTGCAAGCTGACTATGAGGTGAGGGTACCAGGAGAGAGACTTCAGTCAGTGAGAGCACACACTCCTGCAAAGAATGTGATATGTTGTTCATCCTTTTCCGAGCCCCCAGATTCCTTCAAACCTATGACAGCTCCCAATCTTTCTCCTTTTGTTTTATTTATAGAGACTGAAGACTGTATCTCCATAGCTTAGGTTTGTAACAGCACCCAAACAAGCTGCTACTGTCACTCTGCTACCCAAGTCTCTGCTCTTCAGAACCAGACTTGCCAAAGCGAGCCAGAAGAGCTGGTACTTCTGACAGTATGGATGTATGTTTTGTCATTGATTTTCAAAATGTGTGAAGCTTTATTAGTGCCCAAGAGCACAAACTAAGGAAAAGGGAGAGAAACTATTTAGTAACTCCCCCATCCCTCAAAAATAACCCATTGGAAAATAATTTAAATAGGGCAGGTAGCACAGTTTTGCTGATGGGGTGATGAGAAAAAATACAGCTAAAACTGCTAAACCTGATGCCTGAAATAAATTTTACTGAGTCTTATCACATATTGCTGGAAAGCATGTCACCTGATGGCATTTATAAGCAAACAAAATTTTAAAAATTAAAATAATCTAACAAGCTTGTTCTGTAGAAAGAGAGCTGATTTTAACATTTCAGAAGATAGTTCTTACTAGTTTGCTTAACTTTAAAAAGTCAATGCATATTTTAAAAATTTCACTTCACATCTGTTCATTTTGTACAGGCCTGGAGGCAACCACCAGCCAGAAAACTTTGATCACCCAGCATAAGATAGCTGGTATCTGAAGAGCACAGGAGGATTGTCTTCATCACTTTCCTCTCAAACTTGTTATGAAAATAAGAACTTCAGTGAAAGCTTATACAGAAGAAAAACCCATCTTCTACAGAAACAATGACATTCAAATGCTCTTGAAGCAATAAGACAAACTGGCTGAAATAGTCTCCATTTGCACAATTGTCTTCAAAGCTTCTAGGGCTTGTCACTCCATCAAGGGGCTATTATTAAATGGAGTCCAAGAAAAGGAGCATGAAGAAAAATTGTCCAATTATTTGCCCAGAAAATGTAAACCAAATTTTTGTTCATTTTTAAATTAATGTCTCTAGTAGTATTTATATATACTGAAGAAGAAAATCAAATAGTTCTGACTTGTGCGACTTCAATAGTCACAAATCCCTATTTATGTGGCAAGTTCCTGTATAAGCTTCTTGAGCTCCAAATTTGTGGTCACAGACCCATTTTCAAACAGTCAATAAATGATTGTACATTTCCAGTTTTTACATTCACCAATTCTGTCAATCATGACCCTTGCAATTCCGGATTCAACACCAGGTAACACATACTGCCTCTTTCAACAAATAAGCTGTTAATCATCACATACAGAACATGAACTATGGTATACAATATCCCCTTGCATGGATTTGAGGATTATCTCATCTAATTAGATATAAGCATGTTTTCTAATCTGTAGGCTTAAGCCAAAGCCCAATAAAAAGATTTCCATTGACTTACACTGAGGTTTGGATCAGGCACTGTGAGAACTTGACTTTGCAATTCAAAGAGAAAGAGACCTTAAAAAAAGAAGTGTTAGAAAAAAAAAAAAAGAGCAAGCGTAAGGAAGAAAAGTGGTTAACTGAATTAAATCATCTGGCACAGAAATGGACTGCTAGGGAAGACTCTTGAGAGTAACAATCCATCTGACTGCTAGTTTTCAGACTCCTAAAAGCAGAGGAGATTCTAGCAGACAGACTAGAACATGTTTTATTGTTTATAACTGCCTGTCATGTGCAAACACTTTCCAAACACAGATGAAGATAAATTATCAAAATGAAGTCTGGCTATTGAAAATTGTTAAAGATTTGGCCCCAAGAATCTGTGCTGAAATTACATAAGCCTAGCCTCTCACAAGTCTGGAGCCATTTATTATATATTTCTTAGTTATATGTCAATTTTTCTTTTAAATCATCCTGGTAATGTAGTGTTTGCTTCAGCTCTTGGGAAGTTATTCCATCGACAAACAGGAATTGCTGTTAGCATGCTTTCAAGTTTATATTCCTCTGTCTCATTACTTAATGATAAGAAATCATTCTGCCCCTTTGTCTCACCAGAAACAATTATCTCCTCCTATGTGTATTCACATCCTTGAAGTACTACAGAGTAGTTGTCATCTCCCTTCTCAGAGGTCTCCTTTACCCCATCGTCTATGAAGCGTTCTGTTATAGGGCTCTTCCATGTGATTAGCCCTTTCATCTCACAACGTTCATAATTCTTCTTGACTCTTTTAAATTTTATCCACACTGTAACCTCTTCTTAGAAATGAGGTGCCCAACTCCAAACAAGGGGCTACCTGCTGGAATCATATAAAGAAAAGCTCTTTCCTTTGGTCATCTGCAGTGGGATGTCTCTGCTCTCTTGTCCCAAGTCACATTGGTTTTGTGCAGGGAGAGAAGGATCAGTAGGGAAACAAAAGTTCATTTCACAGATCATATCCATATGCAACTATTCAAGATGCAGATAACCAAATATGTGAAGTGAGGCTAATAAATATTACAACATGCTTTTTGATAATTTGGTGCAGTGCACAAGAGCTAGTTATTCCTAGAATATGACTATTTGAAATTTATTCAATTATACATGAAATGAATTATCACCACATTTCCACCAGAGAAAACTATTAATGTTCAATTGAGCCTGAACCAGTGGTGGAACAGGTGAGAATAAACTGCTGGATACCCTGACTGAAGGTTCAAACCGGCATTTTAATGAATTAAGTACAGATTCATTTGTATATGAAATCACCCACAATGGCCTATTTGGGTCCCACTCAAGTTATATTTCAGTAATAACTGCATGCTACTGGATTGCTTGTTCATTACCAGTCATGTCTGTGCTGGCCTGGGACCAAAGTAGTGTCCTTGCATGATGCAGATATCTGCTGCTGATAGGAACGGCTATTTAAATGCAATTAGTAATTGCTATTAAATCTGACTATAAACCACAAGCCCTTCCCTTCTCATTTCATTTTGCAGTCCATCATTATTTGCTTATTACAGTATCTGTAAAGTGGTAGTTTTTTTTAAGTGGTTCAAAGAGCATTGAAAGAGCCAGCTTATGAGGTCTGATTCTTCCCACTTGAACAGTTGTGCAGAATGGAGCCATGTCAACTGGAGTCTGCTGTAAAACTGGTGTAACAGGAGATTGGGCTCTGTGAATGCAATGCACTTGCTTAAATCCACTACACATGACACCTCTGCTCCAACAATTATCACATTGCCAGTCTGGCAGGCCCGAGTTGAAAACCCAAAGCTGGGGAATGGCAGCTCCACTAAAGCTTTCCTTGAGGATTTTGTCTACTATCTCTCATTAACTTGATGATGAAATAGAAACGCAAGATGTGTGCAGACAAAACTCAGATCTGCACTATCAGCTGCACAAACTGTCCTATAATGAAGTGCATTGTTGACGAACATGACAGCAGTGATTGCTGGAGTGTGCAAAATCCGTTATCCTTATGCTCCTGAGTTGCATATTAAATTAATAAAACGCAAGAAGTTTTCCTAAACTCACAGACTGTGCATTCCTGATTCCATCTATTTTATGTAATTCCCTGGAAGAAAAGAAGAAAATTGTCAGAAATTAAATGTAGTAAAACTGTCAGCTATGGAAAAACCCCAAAGGTGAAAGCAATTGCCAGATGCTCTAAGTCCTCATTATATTTGTGCTGACAGTATATCAGTGCTCACCTCTTGCCGGCAATTGCATTGTTCTTCCACGTTGCCAAAGCCTTCTGGCTAGTGTCAAAGAGCATGCACCTAAGGCCAGGTCCTCAGCTGGTATAATATGGCATTGCTCCAGTGGCTTCAGTGTTTCTTAGCCAAGGCTCTGGTCCATACAACCTGGCTGCCAACACCATGGAAAAAATCTTTTGTTCCTGAGCAGCTCATGTTTTTGATAGCTAATTAGGAACTACTTAACATTCAACAAAATCTCTATTGACCGCTCCCCTACAATTGGATCATTCTGGGTATTTCTTAGGCTTATTCCTCTTTCTGAATGGGCTCATTTCTTTTTCTATTTTGCTTCTCAGTTCTCTGTGGATTGTCCCCTCTACACATTATCTCAGTGTCTCTTGGAGTTCTCCCATACTCTTTGGTCCATTTCCCATTCCTGTGATTCTGTTCAGCTGTCACTCACATCCTCATTTTTATTCTTTACTTCCCCTTTTTCTGCTCTCACATTTCCACAAATAAAGCAGCATAACAGTTCATCATCCATTTCCAATATATTCAACACTAAATTAATACAGAAATATTGGATATTCCAAAAGCAGCACCAGATATTTTCTGAGACTTTCTGTGGTCATTGAGGAGAAGCAAAAGCAAGGAACAGAAGACCAGTAGATGCAGCAGTGGGAAAAAAAAGTGATTGAAATCTCTCAATTAAAAAAAACATTATGTTAGGTTTAGGCACTGATGAAGTATCTATTAAACAGATTGATCATTGGGCATATGGTTCAATTTTGGCATTAAATTCTTAGACCTCATAAGCCGATGTTTTTGTCTGAATCACACAAAATTAAGACTTAGTACAAGCTCATAAAATATCCAGTACTAATATTAGTTATTGCACAAGGATTGTATTGTGAATTAGTTTTTATCTTTCCTTATCTCTTCCTGAAAAGTTTTCACTGACATTTCTTCTGAGAAAAATAATCTAACTCAAGCCAGAAATGCAAAGGGCAAGACATATAAATAAAAGATACCTGGGATCCCACTTCTCTACACACACAGTTATTTACACAGATGAAACAACTGCAGATAGATAAAACCATTTAATCTAGAAAAGAATCTGATTTATTTGATCCATCCAAACCTCATTTTCATTTTTACTCCAACAATTAACTACTTAAAGAAAGTATCTGATATACAGTATATTCTTTAGGCTAATCTTTTATGTCACGATACCATAATCGAACACTTTCCCTTTCTCCTCTTCACTTAAAAGGGATAATAGTCTACCCTTGGCCAAAAAAACCCCAAACAGATTTTGCAAGCCATCAGGACCATCTATGTGAGTCCTTAACACTAAAAAAAGAAAACAAAAAAAAGGTAATAGAGTCCTAGCAACAGCTAAAAAGTAAGTAGTGCTTTTTGCCAAGTCTGAATGCCTTTTAAAAATGTATCTAGTTCAGTTTTATAAATGAGAATAAATAAATAAATATGAAAATATTTTCCAAAGGTCATGCAGAAAGAAAGAATGGATTAACCCATGGTTTAAGCACCAGATTAAATATTAAAACATGGTGGCTCTGCCACTATGCTTCTTATACAACCTTGCACCAATCACTTAATATAATTTTATTTTCTGCAGATAAGATTAAAAAAAATCCAATGCCAGCATGTGAGATCTGGGAGGAACTGCAACCATAGGACACAAGCAGACATGCCAGGAATAAAATTCATGGTTTTGACTACCACTCATCTATTTTATAGAGAAGACTCTCTCCTTGGGTAAGCATAAGCATGTAGTTCAAAACACAGGATGCCTCCAGAAATACTAGCACATTGGAATAACACATTAAGAGAAAAGCCTATTAAATAAAAACAAGCAACAATTTCTGAAAGAGAAATTCATACAGCCTTGCATTTTCTAAACAGTTTTCTTACATACTCATAATCATTAAAATGTTTAAAAATGGTTATTTCCAAAACAGCATTACCATGAATTATCACCACCCGTGTTGCCTAGCAACTAGCGTAATATTTGAATAGTCAGCTATATAAACCAGTATCTGGAGCTTGTGTAAATGGGTATTCATTTGAGGGTTTAAAACACATTCATCTTGGAAATCAGAGGCAGATAATGCAGCACTAATGTAGAGCTGAAATGCTCTTTAAAAAAAAATGGCACTAACAATTACTGCAGCTTAGCAAAACACTCCTCCAGTAGCAGATCTAAGCCCTGTCAAATTTGGTCAGGGCAGGAGTTGATTCCCTTGCTCTTCTTTGGGCTTGCAAGTGGCCCTTTCCAATTTTTATGAAGATACTTGACATTCCTACAGAGAAAATAATTCTTGCCCAGTCTTTTCAAGGATTTGCTCATAACCCAAGAGCAAAAGAAACTGGTGACATTAAAAGGCAATGTATTTAAGTAAAATGAAAAATTCTATTTTTATATAGCATACTGAACTGGAAGAACTCACTGGTTCATACCAAGACAGAATGATGTGCTTAGTAAGGTTCAAAATAGGTCTGGACATAATAGTGACAAAGAGATCACCCACTGTGATATTAAAGAGAGATTATAAGTACATATATGAATTATACATACTCCCAGAAATCATGGCCTGGTCACTCTTTAGCTGTATGAATTTGCCTATTATAGGGATTCTTGATCATTTTTCAGACCCATATAGAATTTAACTTGAATGCAGGACAAGATCCCAAACCATATTAACCTGTATTGCTTGATGTCCAAGAATTTCTACATCACTTTCTTACAACTTTAGTAGACAAGTTCCTGCTAAAGCTCATGTCTATCTGTGGTTCTATTCCCAGAATGTGATGGGGGGGGGGGGTCCCAAGGAAGAAAGATTACACCTTACTGGCTTCCAAGGCTTAACCTTATGAGTAAGAAAAAAAAATGCAAAATGTGCTGAAGAACAGCATGTGTTTTTCATAGATTCTGCAGGCAGCGAGGCAAATTCATCCCTGGCATAAACATACAGCCCACTGAAGGCAATGCAGTAGCATCTGCTTATACCAGCTATGAATCTGAACAGGCTTTTCTCTGCAACTACTACCTGCAGAGATAAAGCTGGATACAGCACTGAAGGGAGTTTAAGAGCCTGCAGACTTTCATAGTTTAGAGAACTACATTTCTGATGTCTATGAAATTGTGAATTTTCAGGCTCCCAAGAAGCCATGCTGTGCCTACTGACAGGCTGCCATAACATACTTAATGGCTGTTTAACAGCTCAGATAAAGAAAAGGTACTCCATTTTGTCTGCTGCTCTATGGAAATTTGCTGAGACCACACACACAAGGTGCAGTGCTGTCACACAGGAAAACACTTCCTTTGTTTTCCTTTGGTCCCACCCAAAAAAGGCAGTTATAATTTTAACTTTATCCTTAATAATGAAAGAGAACACCCGTAAAGAAAAGCAAATTACCTCAGCTAGACAGGCTGGCTGCTGCTCTAAACAAGAGGTGCTACTAAACACTTACCACATCAGTCTATGGGATGCTCAGACCCTTCTAAAATTCAGCACACCCTCTGCTCCCCAAATCACTGAGCAAATAGTATTCGCACTCACCCAGCCACCAAGACTCATAGTGACATATATTTTCAATAAACTAAATTCCACACAATGGACAGCAAAATAATTTTCTCTGTAGTGCTGCATTATGGCAGCAACTTTTGTCTTTGTGGAGAAAATACGAAATTGGCTCTCAAATTCATTTTTAAAAAATAATCATTTAATAGTCCTAGAGAACAAAACCCTAATGTGCTGAACTTTGAGCCTTAAGTTCTTTAAGACATCTAGGTCCTACTTCAAGAGGCTTCTTCCTTTGAAACCTGAATGTCAAATACAGTGTAGCTACCAGATGTAAGGTTATATCAGGTGTCGCTGAATCTTAGGCAGGTTTTGCAATAGCTCAAGAAGCAGACTGTCTTCCTGCTTGCCCCAAGTCTGCCTCAGGCCCAGACAAGCAACCTTCTTGCAAGTAACCTCTCATGAGGTGCAACACAGAATAACACTTACTTGTATGGGATGTGTTTGCTCCCATTGACGAGGGCAAGGATGACATTGCCCAGTGCTGACAATGAGAGACAGAGGCCAGAGCTTCCCTCCCGGTTTTTGCTGAGCACTTTCATGCAGCTACCCAGGTCAATAAGGTGCAAGCGGCTGCGACCTCCAGACACTGCCATAAACAAAGAAAGCAAAGAGTTAGCACATGCCTCCAAAAGCAGCTTCCCAGGAAAGCAAAAGATTTGCCATGACTTGAGAAGAGGAAACAATCCAGAAACCTTTCCTAATTCATGATATCAGGAACAAACTGTAGGGGACCTGTTAACTACCTATCAGCCTTTGTTGCCATACTTTGCTGTCCACTCCACACTTGTTTAAAAATTTCTGAGGCTTTTAATACTCACCTGCTCCTGCAGGTTTAACTATGTGGGAGTCACCACTGTCCTCCCCCACCACCTTTAAAAAAAACCAACCAACCAAACAAAAAAACAAAAACCCAACCAACAAACAACAACCCAACTCTATTAGCCTGTACCTGAGTTGGCTGTTGGCTGTGTTTCTGCCTCTACAATTATGGATCCTGTGTCCAGAAAACTACAGGCTGGGAATTGCTGCTTGGTGAGCTGTTGTCCTGTGGTAGCTTTTCTTACCTTTCCCATCTTGAATGTTTGCTCTTTAGAAGAACCTGAGATATGCGTGGGATGTTCAATTTTGCTTTAAGTCTATTATCATTTGGGCTAAGAAAAGGTTGGATTGTGGACAAGCTGCTTTGTTCTGAAAATAGTTTCTGTAAAAGTGGCAGTGGATGGATCCCTATGGGGTTTTTGTTAGTTTACCCTGTATCGACACATTGCATTTAAAGTGAAAAAATGCTGCCGTTGAAACACCAAAAATAACAGATATTTGCTCTCTTTAAAAATTAAGGATTTTTTATGAAAAAAAATGTCCCCCAGGACAGGGACTATTGTAGACTTGTACATAAGTGTTTCTAATTCTCTATTATCTCAAGATAATTTCCTAGCTGGGCTTTTTTTTTGCATTTGATCTTTGACCACTCCTCCCTATTCTCAAAAGTTAGTTTAGAAGCAATCTGTAGGAAAAGGTAGCTTTATTTCTACATCTGAACTCAAAAGTTAAGAGAGTTATTTGAGGATGCAAACATAACTTCAATAGGAGCAGAAATACTTTCATATCTATGCAAATAAATTCACAGGCATTTTGACACAGCACCTCAACTTACGTTTCTGGTAAAAAAAAAAATAAGTATTAGTTCACAAGCCAGCATGGTGGGACCTAAGAAAAGAAGTTTCCAGGTACGTTTCATTGCTTTGGAAATGTCTTACCAACCGCAAACATGTTTTTCAATGACCTTGCATTGAGTAGCTGTGCTACTGTGCTATGGTATACAGGCATGTAGGTGCCATAAGCAGTAGAAGGAATAAAGTTTACATAGAGATATGAAGACAACACTTGTAAACCTTCTACACATTGACAAAGAGGTGATAAACGATCATATAATTTTTCAGATTTGCTCATAGAAAGTCTACTATGAAAAATGTATATAAATATAGTAAACACACAGACTGCTAAGAGTATATATAACTATCAGCTGTAACAAAACATGTTAACTTACACTGAAAAAATAAGGATACAGACATTTCTTTTATAAGCACTGCAAAACACGGGGCTTACTGCTTAGTCCTACTACCTTGTGTCCTACACAAAACTTTCTATAAAAATACAAAGCTTTTCTGTAGAATGTGTTATATACAATTTGCAAAATTCTGGTTTAGTTGTAGGTGATAGCTAATTAAAATGAACAACACAAACTATGAGTAGATGTTTATGATAAAAGAAAAAAGAAAGATGAATAAAGAGAAAGGAGAAGATAAGAAAATAAAAGCAATACAGAGAGAAAAAAAAAAAAGAAAGGAGAAGAAGAAAGAAGACTTTATTTATGGAAGTGATTTATGCTATGGTATTTGAGAATATTCAAAAAATGTAGCCAGCATGTCTGTCAACAATTGTTAAAATATAGTAACTTTTGCTTCTTTTAAGTCCTGTTCGGTCTTCAGCTACGTTATGTATCAGCAACACAGGACACCCATGTATTAAATTTTACTGTGATAGTGGTTAAATCATGCTGAGTATCATGAAAATGAAGGAAAGAATAAATATCTGATTAGAACTAATGTCGGTGGCTACAAATTCAAAATGCTATAACAGTCCACATGTTATGTGACAACCCATTAAACATGTCCATGGAAGTTTTACCACTGTGCTCTCAGTGGTAGGAAGTGGTGGGATGCTTCTCATGGGGAAGTATCCACATGCACTGTGGGCTTCTACACTTCTGCAGAAAGTCAGGCTTCCCTGGGGAACCAGCCAGGCAGCTACACCTTCACCTTCTCTGAACTGTTCATGGAGGACTTTGACCATAAAACTCTTACACTTAAGTATCCCCAAGTCCTCTGCTACCCTCAGAAAGCTGAAATTACCTTTTTTGAGCATCCCACAATGATTTCCTTTAAAAAACAAAGAACTGTGTTTTAGTTGCTACTGAAAATGATGGCAGGTGACTTTGCTTAGCTATAAATGATAAATATTTGTTGCTAAGATTACCAGACATCAGGGAAACAAAAGAAAATTAAAGAAATCACAACTCTTCAAAATCTCAGTTATATTATTTCCACACATACTCTTATTGCACAGACTGAGAAAATACAGAATAAGAGAAATTACTGGATCAATCTTTCTTATTTAATTTACAAATCAAAGAAAAACATTTTTTAGGATGGCAGACCCACTTGCTTGACCTGAAAATTAAGTTATTTGTTAAGCAAGTTCTCCACTAATATGCCTGGCAACTGTAGAGAAAAGAAGTGTAACATCCTAACACTTGTTTTTGTCTATGACCACAAAGACTTTGCAGAGCTGACAGGTAAAAAAATGACTCTGCCAGTTCTGCCACAATGCCATTTATTTCAATGGTGCTAGGCCTGCTTTATGACATTCCTGGTAATGAATCTAACAAGGAGCTAAGTACAGTACCAGTGTGTTATTCTAACAGTCAATTTTACCAAAATCATACATTAGCCAGCCCTTTAATCTCTTATCCTTTAGAAGCTGGGAAGAACCACACCCCTCCCCCCCTTTTACCTATCCTTTTTTAATCCTGTTACTGGAATCTATATATCTCTACCATCTTCACTTTTTTTCTGAAAAGTCCTTCATTACAGCAGGAGACAGTGGTAATCACTAGGCGCCCTTTCTGAGCAGCTGGAATTCCCTCCTCATTCAATTATCAGCGAGATCTGACCCTGCCTGGCTTGAGAGGCCACTCAGATATGGGAACTTGAAGACAGGAGGTGGTATGGCCATGAGTCAAAGATATAACTAAAGGCAATGGGCAAAACATGCCATATTATAATCCAACAGGATCATGTATTCTTTTTTTGAGAATTAGTCATTATAGCCACAGGAAAGTAATTTCTTCCCTTTTATTATTTGCATTTGAAAATAGTAGAAAAGGACTGTGTACCCATGTACTTGCATGCAGTAAAAAGCATGGAACATTAAATAATTGTAATAATAATTCCCTCAAATTCCTCCATCTTTATTCCTATGAACCAGTCTGTTTGAGCATTCACAGTCTTCCTTTCTATCGCAGGGTGGTTAATTAATAAACCCTTAGTTAACTGAGATTTCTGCCTGACAATTCTACAGGGATTGTTACTTAAACACATGAAGACTGGATTTCCATTTAGACCAACTTTATGGTTTTCCTGTCTTCTAAGTACAGGCAATGTAAATTTTCTGCATTCAAACATTAGACATTGATATTGCAATGGTGTTCACCCTCTACACATCATAGCTTGCAATCTATTCCTTATTACAAATAACCTATGCAGAGCCAGGAGCTGAAACATATGCTATTTCTGCAGAATTGCTTAAACCCACAGATTTAAAGAGGAGGAGGTTTCTGGTGTCTTTCAAACAAACAATCTTCCCCATAAAAAATGATTATTTAAAAAAAGAATTTCAATGTGAATGTTTTCTTTTTCAGCAGGGGTGCTTCTTATATAATAAAACTTTTATCACTGGAACTTACTAAGAAACCCTCCTCTGTTTATCTTCCACTATAAACAATTTGAGAAACTTGAAACAGAAGAGAAATACAATTAAAAAAATATAAATTGTGCAAGTCAAATGAAACTTTTGGAAATTATAGAAACATATAAGTAGTCATGGAAGCATCTTTTCCTCATTTACAAGTGGGAGATGGAAGTAAAGACACAAACCAGTGAAAGCGTCAATGGCAAAGAGAGGGAGCAAGCCTGTCTGAAAAATGGCACGCCCTTATTGTGCACACGTAGTTGGGCCAGCAGCTAAACTATCATGTGTCTTCAAGAAAGGGTATAGTTTATGGATCACCAACATCAGCTTACACACGCACGACCCTATTTAGGTGCCAAAAAGGAACAGTTACTGTAAAGGAATGCCCATTACCACAATATTTTAATTCATGACCTCAACAATATCAGTAAAAATAATATTAAAATCCAATTTCAGAAATACTTTGTAGAGACAGACACACAGTGATGAGGACTAACTGTTAGTATCTCCACAACAGCAATTAAATTGACAAGTGATGGCAGTAATCCCCAGTGGCCTTTAACGGCCTTTGCTGTGTCTTTAACAGGCAGGTAGACAGTCTGCTGGTATGAATGGACCCCCCCCATACTGAATGGAGAACTCTGCTAATTTTCACCACTAAAGAATATTGTTTAAAGGCCTGTTTAAAGCCAGTTTCCAGGCAGGCTTGGAGAAGACAGAAGGGAGTGAGGGGACAGCTTACTTCCGCCTTTGCCGCTCTTCTCCATGCGGTACTGGTAGATGTGCAGAGTGAAGAGCATGTGGGAGTTGCGGTGATCCTCCTCATCACAGTCCCGCTGGCTGCTGCGCCGTGAGGCAATGGCGGCATCAAGGAAGAAGGCGGCCTTCTCTGCTGTAGGGGCACGGAGCTCGCTCTGATTCTGAAGCTGCAGTTGACACAAGGAAGAAATGACCCAGAAACTCCCACACAAGTCAACACTACCAGATAACTTCCTGCAGTCAATGCACATTGTGCATACACTGGCTTCTGATGGGACTGAAAAGGAGAAGGTGCCCTATGGAATAAGGGCATACTGACACTGGCAGTAGCAATACCATGCCCTCCATGAACCCTATGGTTGAATCCAGGCTTTTGAGGATTCTCACTCGGGATACCTCCAATGGCAGTTGTTACACATAAACCTAGCAACTGGAAACCATCCTATGGGCTGGACAGATGCATAAATTTGTTCCTTCCCTTGCCCAAAATTATAAGTTATTTATGCTTATTAACTATTCACTGTTCTCATTATTTTACTGCCCCCCCCCCCTTTTTTTTTTTTTTTCCACCCTTTGTTTTCTTGGCACTCACATTCCGTCTTTGGGGTGGAAGTGCAAAAAAAGAAATTGTTGAGGAAAGAGTTCAGCCC
>JAAGNO010028552.1:148747-181021 GCA_033439905.1 Ceryle rudis | reverse complement strand
TTCACAGCATTGCTGGCCTTGGCAATCAGTATCCTTCTGAGGGTTAGAAGTGAAAAAAAATAAATTATGGAAGACAGCATTGATCCCAAACTCAAGAGCTGGTGTAGACATGCAGGGGCAAGACCACATGCTACCCTTCAGAAAGTGTTAGAGGGGAGCTGTCCACAGATAATTGAAATAACAGGACTGAAGCTTGTATTCAGCCCTATACCATGTTGGGAGCAGCACAGAAGACAAACCTTTTTCTTGCCCCTTCATACAACAAGCTTATGCACCTGCTCACCATTAAGTAGAACAAGGCAGGTAATGTACATACATTCACATTTACTGGACCTCAAACCCAGTCGCCAGCCTGCTCTTATCTCTTCAAAGTGATAGACAGCATAGGAGGGCACATATTATTAACCCCCTATAATGTTAGGAATGCATGCATGTTTCATGTCACCTAAGATTAGTTTGTCTGTGGAACGGATGTGTGACTGTGCAATCTGATGGCATTAGTTTTGGCAGTATGCAGACCTGGCCCACAGCCCATAGGAGAGACTTGTTTTGTCTGGTGTGAAAACAAACAATTTACTCCTGTCCTCAGAGTTTGTTCCCCTGCTATGTAACACAGCTAGAAGTTCTAAAGACGACAGTGCTCCTTGTCTTCTCTTCATGACTGTTAATCAGCCTGAGGAGGGATAAAGCGAAGCCTGTGCATGCGACAGGGTGACAAGAGGAAGCAGTTAACATGGCAAGCAGAAGGCAGGCCAGTCTGTGAGCTGATCTCACTAATGTAAGCACCAAGAAAATGTGAATTCTTGGAAAGGCCCAATGACAGACAGTATGACATATGGTGATTATTCATTTGTTATATGTACTACTGATTTTGCCTATCTTAATGGCTATAATATCCTCCCTTTATCTGTGGATTTTGAGAATTCAGGTGTAGGACACCTGACTCCAGAATGTCCTATGTCTTGTAAACACAGGTAAAAATGGTGGGTTTTTGCAATTTAATTCAGTATTTTACACTGCAGAAATACATGGATGTCTCATGAAGCTCCCTTTTCTCCACTGATCTAAAAAAATTCATTTTGTATATAGCTGTTGTGTCTGTATCTATATCAAAATTGGCAACAATAATGGGATATTTATTATTATTGCTATTGTGCTTAAATACTTTGGTAAAGAATTAAGCTCTAAGGAGAGGCTAGTTGTTACACAGTCATGTAACAGATCTAACATACGTATGTTAATTCAGATCTTAACTGGCCCATCTATCACCCCAATGGGAACTGTGAAAACTCAAGTCTCCCATCTTATATTTAACAGACTACACCCATTACTGGATACCAGAGGATAAGATCTCTTGTGATACTGTTAAGTATTTCATAAGGCACTAAAGCCAGGAGTCAATTGAGAATTAGAACCCTAATTGTTATTTAAAATCAAGACAAGACTTTGTAGTCCTCGGGTAGAATGGAAAAGAATGGAAAATATGACCTAAGTATGTCTAAAAGGCTTAAACCACAAAGAAATAAACCACAAAATTTATTACTTGCTGTTTAAAATCTCATAATTCATGACTTCTGTAGATGTGAATTGTGATTTCTAGATGGCTTGCAGCTGGAAATAGAGTACATGACCCTGTAGGTCTGTTCCCTCCTGCTTCCATTCCCCATCCCTGGATAGACAGTGCTCTGCAGGTTCTCAATGAAAGCAGCCTTTGCCTTTTAGGTTGAAAGAATGTATTCAAGCTCCATCATGTTGGTTTGCTCCCTCTTCACCTACTCATACAAAAATCAGATTTTTGACCCTCAAAGACAGCAAAATAAAAGAATAGGTCTTTTTTTTTCCCCCCTCAAACCAAGAGTGGAAAATAAAATAAGGCTTCTGAGACTTTCTAGTGACTACCCAGGAAACACATGAGCCAGTTACTCATTCCTGCTAAACCTCCAAACCTGAGAAGAGTTTGAGTTATTCTTGGCTTGCCTAGCTCAGGCATTTATTTCTTGGCAGCAATTAATAAGTAGCGATTAGTGCTTCCTACAACATTGCTAATGCAAGTGCTATAAATAATGTAGTTTATAAAAAGATAAACAGCCATATTAATGGCCTCCAGCTATTTGTGCAGTACTGTAAATATTTCAGCTTGTTATTTTACAAAAGAGATATCACACTTGCATTTCTTTTTTTTTCTTTTAGAATGAGGTGAATTTTTGTTTGCACTGAATGTTTTCACATTTTATTGTAAATACAAGCCCCTGCTCAACATCAACTATACCAGAGGTACAAATATTTAGGCCAGGAGAGCAGATGGCCCTGCAGCTGCAGGTCATAAAGTTCTTGCATGTTTTAAACACTTTCAAGTCTATAAACTTTATGCTCTGGGTAGTTCTTGAATCTGAACCATCTCAATAGATTAAAAAAGAAAAAAGAAGTCACATTGCTTGCTTTGGTGTAAAATGAACCTTGCATTCACCTGCATGCCACAAATCGGGTCTTCACAAAGGTAGACACCTGGGGACTGGCCATCTTGCAGGCTGCCTGTAGCCACTTCTGACAACAGGTCTCTCAGATTTTCTTCTTTCCCCCACACTTCCACTGCAGAAATTCGGACTGAGAAGCGGGCTCCTGTCTTCTCTTTACGTTCATTAATCAACTTGAAGAGCCAGGAGATGGCACAAGGGATTATGCCAAGGTTTTGCATGGAATCATCCTTCCCGATCATGGTGTATGACTTCCCTGTCAGGAATGGGGTGATGGAGAAAAGATAACATCATCAAACCCAGGACCTTCCCAGCCTTCCGCCAAGAGAGATTAACCTGCACAGCCTCATGAAAACAACTTCTTTACTACAGTAAGGACAGCCATCAAGGAAGAAAGATAGGCAAGCAGACAAATAGTACATGGAAAACGGAAAGCATTTAAAACTGAAAGATGAAATCTTGAGCTACTTTCAAAAATCATTACCCCATGCATTCCCCTGACAGCCTCCATTCTCCAGACAGAGTGCTGCAGGGCCCTATCATACAACACTGCTGCCTCTGATGGTGGCAAATAGTAGGGGGAAATGAGCAGAGCAGGAGTGCCATGGTCTCTAAAAATCCCTACTTTAGATACTGAATGTGGTATTCTTTGAATACCGTTGTAATTCAAAGCACTATATTACAGTTCATACACTGGGGTTGTGATTGACATAAACCTGGTCCCAGGATCTTACAGATGTAACTTCAACCAGAACAAAACAAACAGGTACATGCGATCATTTGGTGCAGAAGTTGGTCCACAACAAGAAATATTTTATCTGGGTCAAAACCTTCCCCTGGTTTGCTATTATCTGACTCTGTACTTATAGCTCTGGCTTGCTTCTGCGGTAAAGTTTACTGATTAAGAACAGACACAGAGCATTCTCTTATACTGCTTTACATGCCACTGCATATAATGCTCTTAGACAAGTTTTCTAAAGGTCCTAAATTTATAAGCCAAAGGATAAAGATATACATCCTTTCAGCCAAGTACTTGTGGCTTCTTTAACTTGTATCATTTCTTGTGTTGAATTTATGTGGAAAAAAATCAGTGAAGAAATTATTTCTATGCACGCCTCTGTGGCAAGGTCTGGGTGTGTCCACAGTTGGTGGAATGGTGGTGGTACAGTTGACAAGGCAACTGCAGACTCAACTCACGCTTCAGCAAAGCCCTAGCCAAGCCACTTCTCTAAAAGACATGTAGCACTGTGAGACACCATTATCTGGTGGTTTGCCTTTCCATCTCGTTTGCCATCTTATATTTGGCAGGTCACAGGGGGTTAAATATTAAAATGCTCATCCTAGTTTTACTCCTGCCTGACCTAGAGGGGCCTTTCTGGCTAGTTGGACCAGCGGCTGTGCTCCTTTCATTCTGCCAGAGGTGGTGGCAATGCAGCACTCAGTACTCTCAAGTTTTTGTTATCTATAATTTGGGATAATCATACAGCTTGATCTTCTTTATCACCTGAAAAACTAAATTTGCTTTAAAATTGTATGTGTACATCTGTGTTTCTTTGAGATAGTAAAGAATGGAGATCATTGCACACAGACACTACAACTCTTTTCATTAGAGATGTTATTTTCAAAGTATTATTAGATAAGCCTGAAAAAGAAATATATGATTACTAGAATAGAATTTGTTGGAGACAGCATAGGAAGAGGTTAGTAATTATTGAATTGTCTCATCAGGGAAGAGAATATAAGTCAAACTATTTGAGTGCCCACTCACAGCACTTGAATAGTGCCATCACAAACATCAAGTGGATACTCACAGCCTTTACACAACTTGACAAAAGTAGTATTTTGGCAAACTGTAGATCACTGTTGGATCATTTATTAACAATTTAAGATGGTGCTAAAAATTGTTATAGTATCCAAGGGATGGAATGTAGCAACAACTCAAAGATAGCTTCTGTTTCAAAGAGCATGCTGTCCAACATTTAGACAATATGCAAAGTGGATAGATGTGCAAGGAAGAGGTGAACGTGTAGTACAAGGTCATGCACAGTGTACCATTTTCAAATACATTTACTACGCACAGACAAATGAAAGGGGTTTTTTTCCCTAGTCTAATGTACTAGCAATCTTGGGGTAAAAATATTCACTTTGCTGCTGGAGTAGGGAAATTTAAAAATACCAACCAAGCTTGGCATGGCCAAAGCAGAACACACAGCCGTCTGCCCCATTGACCACAGACTGGATCACCTCAGCCACAGTCCCAGCACATACTTCAGCCTGTCACCGATATTGGGGAAAAAAAAAAAAAAAAAAAAAAAAAAAGAGGAAAACTATTAACAATAATAAGGAAAGCCAATAGAATATTTTCACTGGAAAATGGTCAAATCTCATCAGTTAACTCCAGTTAGCATGTTGAAGTATCAAAAAGTGTAATCCTGCTTGTCTCATTCATGTGAGCTATGCTGTTGATGGGAATGTCATTACTTGTGGAAGCACATGAAGCAGGACTTTTGCTCTGTGTCAAGATTGTTTCATTTGCTGAAGCATCAGAATCTTTTGTGGTGTTAAACAAATTACACATACTGTAAGGGGATGTGGTTGGTTTGGTAGAACTGCCTATTTAGGGGACTTTAAAAATACATTTTTGATTAAAACTCCATCAAATATTGAGGAATTTTTACAGGCTCTATTATTTGCCCAGTTATGGAATGTGATAAATTCCAGTAGCAGGTGGTTAAAGAATGTAAGGAGAAAAAACAGCCTCTTTGGTATTAGCTAGGTAACATTTCTTAAATTTTCTCTACATTATTATGAATCTTCTTAGCTTTTTTGCAGCAGTAGGCTCCATCCTGAAGACTGTAACAGTAATGTAAGAAGTACAACACAAATTTACCCTGTGAGTTCTTAGATTTAAGGTTCAAGCAGGCTGAATGGTCTACAATGATTCTGCAGCAAATGCCTGTCAATAGTGGGTTAAACTAAATCAGAATATGCAGTTTAGGTTTTTATGTGAAGCACTTTGCATTTGATAATCATGTAAATTCACCTAGTTCGCAGGTATTTCTAGACTATCTCAATATTAGTAAATAAAACAGGCCAAGAAAAGGACTGCTCACAGGACAGACCTTGAACTGCATCCAGGCATTAGTCTGGGAGGTGCTAGGTGCCCGGACCAGAACTAAGTCAGGAACTGGCCTAATGATATGATCATACAACTGGGTGTTAGCTGTCCTAGCCTTGTTTAGTTTATGAGTACAGAAACAGCCTTACAATACTGTTTCCGAATTATACTTTGCAATGCTACTTTTCTGCTGTCCTCCTCATGACATTTGGGTAACACAGTTCATCAAACCAAAGTCTAATAAAATCAAGAAGTCTTAATATATACACATGAATAAAGATTTGTGGACTAAAATCTCCATCCCCCTATTGTAAATGGTACAATAGAACACCATGTAAATAATCCTTGACTTCTTAATGAATAGAACTGCAGTTCTGATCGGATCACTGCATACACCAAATAAGATTTCATAATATACATTAAAATGTGTCTACTAGGCACCATTTAGCACATTTAGTGCATATATAATTTTAGGAGTGATTATTTACACTAAAAAATAAAGCACACCATTATCAAGATAAAATTTAATAGATTTATTTCATTATTGATGACACTGTCCAAACTCAGCACTGATCTAACTCCACTGAAAGTACTACCATTGCCGCAGAAATTAATTTGGCTCTGGTGAATGGTATTGTTTAGATAACTGTTCTGATCGTATGTTGCCTACCTGTGATGCATCTTGGGGGAAAACTGCATCAAAAGCAAACATCTTCGGTGGAACCTGGTTGCCCCTTTTCTGGAAAGCATTCTGACCTCCACAGGCCAATGGGTCATACAGCGTGATTTGCTTCTTGCGGGGGTCAACTTTTAAGAAAGAGCTGGACTCAGATGTGTCTCTGGCAAGTGTGGAAGAAATGCGTACCATGACTTTAACCTGTCGGTAAACACACAAAAATATGGTCATATTTGATTAGTCTGTTGGATATCCTAGACTGGTATGTTGAATGAACTTTCCAATTACATTCAACCAAATCATATTTGCTTGCTGTAGCTAGGATCTCAGTGGAAGTCAGTGAAGACACAGGAATTATTACAGGCAGAATTTGGCCTAAAATACACTAAAGCCAGAACTCATCTCCATCTACTTCAACAAGCAACCTGTGTGTTTAGAACTACTAGGCACATCACAGATGAGGTATTGCATCACCTTGTCTTACTCTCAATATAAACTGAAAATTAACTGTACTTCAGTGGCCCAATTAAGAAAGCTGAAAGGTAATCTAGACTGCTAAACTACCAAACTGCTGCAGTTTCTATGAAGCAGTCTGATCAATAAAAGCACATAAAAGCCAGATGTGTAATTTACACCTTTCCAATTGCAATTCAAATGCAAAAAGATGAAGTGCTCAGTTCTAAGTGTCATCATCAAAGAGTAGTGAAGAGAGCCCTGTTTTTAATGGTTTCAGATTTTGAAATTATCACCAAGAGAATGGAGTGTAATAAGCAATAAAATATTTGTTAAAACATGTTAGCTCACAACTCATTAAATAGCTACATATTAAGACATTATTCCTAAGACAAAAATACATCTTCATGGATTTAATGAGGTTATACTGCATCCTTACCCCAGTTGGTAAGCAATTTAGATGTAAGTAAAACTGATGACAATTAGTGTGGCTTTGGTTGTTCCCATAAATTCATCACCTGCAGACACATGAATCCCTGAACTTTATAGGGCAAGTATCTGCCAGCTCTAGCCACACCCGCACACACTTTGTCCTAGAGCAGACTGACTTTCACACCAACTAGACAGAATTTTTATCTTAATGATCCTTAATTTCATGTCGCTTATATCAAACTCAACTGTGCTTGGCATACCAAGTGACCACAAAGGGTCACCTCAGCACAGGGTCAGAGCATATCTGCTGCTGGAATGGTGAATGCACCCTGGGAGGAGGCTGTAGCCCTAAAAATTGCACAAAGCTGCAGTTCCTGTCAGCCTCACTGGGACTGGTGGGCTTGTACACAGATCTCATTTCATGCTGGTCTAAACTCGTCTCACATGGAAATAATCAGCTGCTTTGAGAGGTAAAATCTGGGCAAATTCATTTTTTACATAACTCCTCAAAATATAACAGAAGGAGACTAGAGATTAACTAGCATTATTCAGTATTTTTGTGATGTCTTCTCTATATGCCTGAGTCAAACCTGTAATTTGACTCTGTGTATTTTAAGCTGGGAACACCAGCTATCGTTAGATGATGAAACAGTCACAGATCTGTGCACATGACTTCAGTTTTACACAACTAGTTAAGGGAAAGAGGAAAAATACTACTCGGGTGTGAATGGGTTCTCTTCTGAACTGCACAGCTGAGCTGCTTGTGAAAACTAACCTCTAACTGAAAAAGGCCACTTCTAATATTTTGCCAAAGGCATTCTTCTAAACCCAACCCTAAGCAGAGCTGATTTCTGCTGAGGACAAAGGCAGCCAACACCCTCATCAGCATGAATTGGGCAAGGCTTGATGCTTATTGCAGCGCTAGGCCTCCTGGCAGCTCAGAAGGGAGACACTAGTCAAGTTTTCAGGGAAGGGAGGAGGGAGTACAGCACTGTCAATCCTACAGAAAGCAAGAAAACAAAGATCAGTACCAGTCTTGATCTGTCTTCCTATTTTTGACTTTGGATGCCTTTGGCTTTTTCTACTGAGCCCCACATTTTTAAACATGCTAATATCAAGAGCATTTGACTGATCTACTTGAAACCACAAAAAATATGTTACTCTTCAACTACTTTAAATAAATTACTCAGCCTTCTTTAAAAAAGTATTTCCCTATAAGTATGTATGCATTTTTGGCTGCTATGAATCTGTGTCCTCCAGCTCCTTGATTCTTGTGTGTAAAGAAAAGTTAACTGAGCACCCCTGGGCTAAGTTTCTTTAGGTTTTGAAGACTGGATAGTGTGTGAAATTTAACAACCCCTCATATACAAGCAGTCTAAGAGCTCTTTCTGGCCTCACAACGTATGGGCATTCAGTTTCTCAAGAAAAATACTCCTATTGCCCTGAACCTTTGTATTTCCTGTGCAGTTGAGACTTAATTGTTCATAGAATCACTTAGGTTAGAAAAGACCCGTAAGACCATTAGGTCCAACCATTAACCTAACACTACCAAGTCTACCACTAAAACATGCCTTAAGTGCTACATCTACATAGAATCATAGAATCATTTAGGTTGGAAAAGACCATGGTAATGTGTGTTAGGGTAGAAAAAGATCATATTCAGTAAAATGGGTATCCTGCCACTTCTTACACTGAAGCTAGTTTGTTTGAAGCTGGCATGAAATTGTCTGTGCTCCTTGGTACAGCTTATCATGGGCAATTCCTCTCATGTCCATTTTGAGCACCCTGCAGGACATGTCTCCATTCAAGTCAATTGTTTGACCTCTTTGTAGACAATAGAAAGAAACAAGCACTTCAAGCACTTCGTTTATGTGGTCTGTGTTACAGACCATCGTTCCAGATAAGGTGGGTTGCACTTCACAAATGCTTTTCGCTTTCTCTTTACCACAATAGGCATCTTAAATGATTACCTGAGATGTAGGTGCCTACACTGTAGACTGTCTGAAGTTATTATTTTTGCTGTATGCATAATAAAAATAGTCCCTGGCCCAAACTCAGTAGCATACACATATCTGAGTGACAGTCTTCAGAAAAATTCACATGCTAGCAAAAATCAAGATGGGCACATGAGTGTGATAGACATCAAACACAAATAATAGATTAGCAATAGATTATTTGAAGTTGTATGGTAACTTGTAGACCCTAGAGTACTCTTCTAGACCAGTTTCACACCACTGTAACTCTTTAAAATTACTCCTGATTTATATTACATTAACTGAAAAGACAATCAGATTCTGGCTGTGCAAAATACATGTCAACTATATGCCATGGGAGCTGTTGACTTCAACAAGCAGGGAAGTTACAGGCAAACCTTGGTCCTGAGACACACGTATTGGGATTCAGAACTGCATACATAACAGTGGCACAACAATCTAGGCAGACTGAAACAGATTTCAAAACATCTGAGCTAGATACTAGAATAATCATAGAATGGTAAAATAGATGTATCTTCTGAGAAGACAGGCAGTCTTGTGGTCTGGGAACCATTCTGAGACTGGCAAGCTATGATCCCGCCCGATGGCCCTGCCTCAGATGTAGTACAATTGTGAACTAGTGATACAATATCTGTTTCAAACTCCCCACCTGTACAATGGGCCGAGTCACAGCTTCTTTTATTTTGCAAGGCGCACTGACACATTCAGTCATTACCAGGCCTCAAAGGACCAGCAGTTGCCATTAGGTAGACACTCCATTATTAAACATTATTACACATGTAACCTAAACCCAAGAATTTGTGCAAAACATTTCCCAACAGCAGTTATGACAAGAGTAAATCAGCTAGGCTACATCAGTAGAAATGATGGGAGATCAGAGCCTCCTGCTCTTCCATTTCACAGTCCTTCATGCAATTTATAGCTGGGGGTAGCAGGGAAGAGGCTCAGAGTCCGTGACGCCCCTGCAATCCATGCCATGGGGGAGGCAGCGGGAGGACTGGCAAATGTAACTCAGCCAGCTACAGGGATAGCACAGGAACTTAATGGACTTAAAAGATTTCAGTTAGATTTAAGGAACAGACAGACTGAAGATCACAATGCTGCTCTGGGGAGGGCAGAAATACTGTACGGTTAATTTGAACCTAACTGAACAGTGAAGTTTAAGAACTCCCATACTTTATCCTGGCAACTTATATTTAAAAAACTGTAAATTCAGCTTCTCCTTAAAAAGAAGAAAGGAGGTTTTCTGCTTCACTTCCTATGTGTCATTACTCCTTTAGTGCAATGCTACAGTTTCCCACTAATCTCTTGTAATTGAAGGGTTTAAGAGATACCAGTTGCGATTAATGGGACCACTCAGTCTGCCAGAAATTCTTATTTGAATCCCAGTGATTGGGTCTTGGCAGTACCCAGCCTTAAACGCACCTCTCTTTCTACGAGGAAACATGAAAACAGTCTCTTGAGACATGTGCTGTTGGTAAAACAAAAAAGAAAAAAAAACAAAAAACAAAAAAAAAAAAAAACCAAACAACAAACAAACAAACAAAACAAACAAACAACAACAAAAAAAACCACCCACAAAAAAACCAAACCCCAACAACAACAACAAAAAAAACCAAAACACCAAAACCAAACACAACAACCTGGGCTGGGCTTAATTTTGATCCAAAACTGATCTAATTTTACACTTATGCAAATCTGTCTGAACTCAGCAAGAATTACCCCAGTTTAAGAGTGGAGAGAGAGAATAAAAGAAAAGGTCAATTCCTCTGCATCATTACTGTGCCTTTTCTAGGATGTAACTTCACCTCTTAATTCTGGTCATGCTGGAAGCATTTTGTAATGTGTTTTCTCCTGTGAGTTCACAGGATTTCATTTGACAACTATTCAATTCAACAGGACCTCCATTTATGACTCTGGATTTCAGGTCCCACCTATAAATATTTGTTCTGTTTTTGAATGCGTTCTACAGTCACTGAATTCCACAATATTGCTGCTGATGTGCAATGTCAGAAATGAAAGCAGAATCAACGCTATGCTGTTTAGGTTTCCTCAACAGGGTTTCTTTGTATTTTTGTATATGTATTTATTTTATATGTATGTATGTGTGTGTATTTAAATTATAAACACTAGGTTTTTTTAAAAAGCATATATGTTTTCTGAACATATAAAAAAATTACTACATATATTTTTCATAAACTTCTCTGTAAATGGTAATTTTTGGCACTGCAGAGTTCTTTCATGGGTACCATTCAGTAGCATTAAGGGAAAATATAGGGGAATTGCTGTAATATCATTATGCTTCTGTACTGTAAAAATAAACACAAATCTTTTAATTAGTTCTATTACTATTTCAGCTGCCTGCTTTCCTTTGCCTCCTTTTTTATCTAGTGCATCCCTATATAAACATCAAGTATTTCTTGAAGAGAGAATTTGCTAATTGCAGGATTTTCCGCAGCTAAACTCTGTGACTTACCATGGTCCTTTTGTTATGTTCTTACTCCATGGAGAAGCACTAAGGTTCAGCATGCTCTGCAAAGTAGAACTGGTGTCATAGTGGAAAAAAAGAAAACAAGAGTCCAGCTCCAGCCACTGACACTCCCATGTCTCCTGTGCCCGCAGGTGTCTGTCTGGAGGACCAGCGGTGAAATGAGCACAGAAGGTGGGAGAGGTAAACTGTGCTAAATTGGTATCAAACAGAAATAACTACAAACAGAGGCTGGAATGAGGCAACACAAGCAATAGGAGATTGACACTTGGGATATTATCACTTCCTTCTACTCTTGCCTTTAAGATTTCATTTGGGGTTCATTTATCTAATTACTGCAGGGACAGGGCTAGACAGCTGTTGCTTTGGGCACTGAGCTTGCCATTATGAGCTGCTTTTCTAATCAATCATTTGACCAGCTTCTGCTGGACATATGCTGGGTAGCAGTGGGAGGCAGGAGCTGTGATGCAGTCACGGGCAAGACAGGCCAGCCGGGGCTACTGAGCTGTATTAGCACTCCATCAATGTAATGGCAATCACTGGCTGCAGAAACAGCCTTATTGGAGGTTAATGAAGAGTGGGGCTTGTAATTTCTCACTGTTACAGCTGTAAATAATGGTGGCAGGCATGCATTTTTTGCTGTAGGCAGCCACAAAATACAACAGCACAAGAAAATCTATGACATCCTAAATGCTTACACACATACATGCTTTTGCATGATAGACGGTTGGACTCAATGATCTTAGAGGTCTTTTCCAACTAAAATGATTCCATGATGTAAAACTAGAAGCCTTTCTATAGTAACAAGAGAATATGGAAACAGTCTGTTAAGGATTTTAAAGGATCTCCCTTACAGAACATGCTAACATCTAGTAAAGATGAACAGACTGAGACAGAATGAGACAAATACAGAATTGTATGAGTGGAAGTTACTTCAGTGGAAGTCTCCTCATCACATATGAAAAACAAAACCCAAACTCAAACACATACTCAGGTAAATTATGCCAGTGTAAGCTGGTCAGGAATCGTGTAAATAGGCTTCATTCCCCTCTCTTTCTATTTTCACAAAGGTAATTTCTGTAGGCTTCAGTGCTCCACTTTAGCACAAATAAGAAAATAGGCCTGATCACTCTCGTTCTTTTTGGAAATGGTTACTGCTACTGCTGCTTTGGAGAAGCAGTGAAAACAATCGAAAAAGCAATATCATTAGGACTTGCAGGTCTCCGCCTTTTTTTTTTTTTTTCCTAACAACTGTCTCTCTGCTTCTTTCTTGTCTAATTGCTAAACCAGCTCATCAACTCCATCCTGTACAGTAGTTAAACTAATTTGTACTTGGAGCAATAATGAGAAGTAGTTCATGTACAGTGCCCATATTATTCAAAAAACTTGACTTTATCAGCATAATACCTTTTTTTAATTGGATGATGTAATTTCACTAATACAGTAAAATCTGGTGTGAAATATGCTCAGGTCATGGCTCAGTGACCTCTTGTCTGCGTCAGCAGTAGCTTTGAGTTCTGTCACTATGGTTTGGTATGGTCAAAAGACAGTGCTGAGTACGGACACTGTCTGAAACCAGCATGTACACCAGCCCAGTGACTCAGCTATCGCATTGCTACTTCAGCATTTGCTAGATTAACATAGAGCACTGCTACTTTCTTCTGCTCTTAAAAAAAAACCCCAACAAAACAAAGACATGAGGATCATCCTGTCATGGAACAATCTTTTCCTCATCTTCCCTACATGCAACAAACAAACTGTGTGCTCCTGATGTTCCTTTTGCTTCCTTCTGATCTCTTTGAGAGAAATATGGATTTCAGACTTGCATAGCAGGGGCAGTCCATGTGTTGCCTCAAGCAGGAGGATGCTTTTTCCCAGCTTCTGACACTCTCCACATACCTACATATGGATACACAGATGCATACCTGCATCTATGATGGTGCCAAGAATAATCTAACTCAGCTTACATGTGGGGATGAAATTTCAGCTTTTTTTTTTTAAAGAATATTTTTAAACATCACTGTTAGCAGCATTTTTGTAAGAACTGAACAAACCAAAACAGCCTCAGCAATATCCCAGCATGAACAACATGGGATCAACTGGTAAAACTTGTCTTCCCTGTAGTGGGTCTGCAGATATGTAAGCATGTACCTACTGGTACAGTCAGCAGCTGCCTTATTTAAGCCTCTAACACACTACTGCAAAAATTTGCTCTGCTACTCTCACACGGATAAGAATTTATTTTTCTGTGCTGTACTAGCTTTCTAGCTAGTACAGTTGGCTGCCACAAATTTCAAGATCTCATATCCTTGGCATCAGATCCCTTCACCTTTCAAAATCAAACAGATATTTTCCTTCACTTCAATGAGCTTTTAGAGTAGAGGTTTTCCCTTCTTCCTTTTTTTCTACTTAATATAGCATTTAAATAAAGATCTTCAGATAGGAAGTATCTAACTAGTTAAGGCAAAAAACTGTTCCCTGGCACAAAACAGACAGCATCCTTACCTGTAACTCTCATCCTCCACTATGGTGTGACCATATGCAATGGTCCATCAAGATGTTCCCTTACCCATGCAATTGGAATTGTTTAGGAGAGTGGTCTAGTGGCCCAACACCATGCCAGGGACCTTGTTACAATGTAGAAGCATGGGTGATTGAGTACCAGTGCTCAGGAACATTTTCCTGATCCTGTTTACCTTACTTTATAGTCTGCACTGCTTTTAGCTGGGATAGTTAATTTTCTTCATTGTAGCTTATATGGGGCTATGTTTTGGTGTACTGAAAACAGTATTGATGACATGGAGATGTTTCAGTTATTGCTGAGCAGTGCTTCCACAGAATCAAAGCCTTTTCTGTTTCTCACATGAGCCCATCAGCAAGTAGGCTGGGGGTGCACAAGAAGTTGGAAGGGGACACTACTGGGACAGCTGACCCCAATTGCCCAAAGGGACAATCTATACCATATGACATTGTGCTCAGCAATAAAAAGCTAGGGAAAGGAGAGGACATTCAGTATTATGGCACTTGTATTCCAAAGTAGCTGTTCCACTTAATGGAGCCTGGCTTTCCTGGAGATGGCTGAACTCCTGCCTGATGATGGGTAGTAAAGAATCAATTCTTTGTTCTGCTTTGCCTGTGCATGCAGCTTTTGCTCTTTCTAGTAAACTGCCTTTATTTCATCCAATAACTTTTCACTTTTACCCTTCCAATTCTCTTGCACATTCCATTGGGAGTGAGTGAGCAAGCGGTTCTGTGGGGCTAAGCTGTCAAACAGGGTTAAATCACAACACAGTCCCAGCCACAGAGCATTGCACAGCTTAGCCATGTTTGCCATTCTTTAAGTTAAAGACAAGTAACTGAGGTGGTACAGTGGTGGCCTCCCAAGCATGTGATGTGCCATATGTTGCTCTGACTTGCTATCTACAGATCCTACAGTTTGGCCAAACCCATCAAACACGTTTGCGGCACCAGCAAGACAAGCCTCCCTAAAGGAACTTCTCTTCTCTTGTAACTGAGAACAAGGCTGCTGTTGTTCTTGCTGCCCACACAGGGTTGCCATCAGCCCCCAGAGGAGAAGAGAGCTGACAGTGGCGAGTCACTTGGCTCTTTCTTGTAGGCCATGCTCATATCCTGCTGCAGTGCAAAAAGACTAAAGAGAACTTTGCTTCATTTATTAAAGTTTCCTCTTCGAAACCTGCCCTTCCAGCAAAACATGACTGCACTGCCTCAGCTGCCACAAGGACTGGTGTTGATAGAAAGCAGTAGCAATAACAACAGTATCAGTATCTCAGTCACGTGCATCAATAATTATGCCTGATGTATTACCGCTAAGAGCCCTGGTTTTCCTTTTTGTGAAGCTGTGAAAAGGGTGTGTAGGATGTGGCTTGGTAAGTTTAAGCAGCAGGTCATCTCATCCCTAATTAGAGGAAAGGTGACACCAAGGGTTTTGCATTATATGTTCTCAGGAGAACAGGAATTCCCAGATGAATAAGGTTCTCTGTTTTTTTGTCTAAAGAGACAAGAATTTCTATACAAAGAATGCAGATAAAAGACAAAGTTTCCCTTACTTGTGTCTTTGAGATGTCTTTTCAGTGCTAGAGAAACAAAGGATATACAGGTACTGCACAGAAGATGTATAATCGCAATTGTAAGCTTTTCCATTATTTATAAAGATGATCTCCATGACTGCATACAAAAGAAGATTCCCCAGTCTGAACATAACAGTGTATGGCATAGCACCATAAATAATGAGTAGCAATGCAATCAGATAAGAAGGATTTACATTATTTAAGCCGAGTCAGAAGAAGTGACAAATTGCAGTTCAACGTAGGTAAGTGTGGAAAAAAATGCATAAAGCTTTGGAGTGTCTGTTGGTAATGATAGCCAGTAAATAAAAGGGATGGTTCATGCTACTCACTAGGAAATAGATGTGGGGATTCATGGGGAGGAAAAGAATTCCAAAGAAAGCAAAGGGTAGCATTGCTAAAGAGAGTCCATATACATGGAAGTAGGTACAATTATCATATTAGGCAGTAATGATATCCCCATACAGGGACATGAGAATAGAAGGCAAGACCATGCAAGATGTATCTAAAGGTTCACGTAACTCCATAATATCCCATCTCCAACAGTGACCCAAGAATCTGCCTTGTGAGCCTCCTGCTATGGCATCCCACTTGTTCCCTCTAAGCTGTCCTTTGCCAATACCCACATGGCTCATGTGCCATTTGCATTCTACCAAGACAAAAACTGGGGAGAACTTGCACTGTCAGGATAGAGCCACAGGTTCCAATGAGCCAGCTCAGATTTTATTTATTTATTTTAAGATGCCTCTCTCAGTCCTAACAATCGATTGCTTTCTGACCAGTAGTGAACATCATGTTGGGATTTTCAGTAGCTTCCAGAAGGCACTACAACCTGACTCTTACCCTGAAGGAAAATAAATCCAAGAAAATCATATGTCTGAGCAAATTTGTTCCTAAAAGCTGGAGATCAACAAACACAGGCTCTGGTGGTACAAGGATGTTCTTTCTTACTTGGAAAAATCCAAAGACGTATTAGCTAAGTCTACATGGCTGGTGCCAATGATCTCTGTGTTTAATTCTGTGGTATTGCTTCCTGGGCATGCATCTGACTCCAGGTACAGTGCAGCTCATCTCCAGAACATCCTGTACTCCTGTGGGAAGAAATCCAAGTATGCAGGCAAGGAGGATGGCACAGTATGCTTAGCATTGATCCTGGCCTGTCTGGTAACAGAACCAAGATATAAGACTGTAACACTTTCCTGTGTTTTTTGTACTGAATATAAGAAGGTAAATACAAGAAACAAAATTATACCAAATCAGAGAGGCAGAAAACCAAAAAAAAAAAGAGACAGAAAGAAAAATAAACAGGAGCCCCCAGGTGAGAACTAAATAGGAGGAGTACTTTGACAAATGAAATTTGCCTTGCATCACTGGGAGCCACTAACTTCTTTTACCTTCAATTGTATTACAAAGCATAACATTGCTACTGACCCTCTTCTTTGATGAATGCACAAATCCATAGCAATGAGAAACAGCCAACAAAGTGCCCAGCTGCCTAGTGACCCCTACCACTAATGATTTCATCCACTGCTTGCTGCCGTGTTAAACACTACAGTAAAGAATGGCAGTGTTTGTGAGTAGACCAGGTAACTAAACGCTCACCCTAGAACAAATATCCAGTGCTTGTTAGTAGTCTTTGTACATGCCTTTAACTGTAATTCTGCAATCTTAATTCAGGCAAAATTCCCATCATCTTCAACCTCAGCTGCCATTTCCTGACTTTTGAGCACTTAACCATGCAACCTTAACATTCCTTCAACATTGCTGTTTGTCAATAGAATTATTCATTATGCTCTGTGTAGCTTAAGGACTGTGTAATTCTTCCAGCAAGTAGCAGCCTTTAAAGAATGGCACCTGATCAATAATGTAGAATTCAATGTTTGAAAATAAATAAAAAGCTTTCTTTGTGCGGGGTGTCTGTAAGAAATGTCAAAATCATTTATCAAGGGTCCAGGCTGATAGCCTGCAGCTGCTGTCCACAAGAACTATAAAACTGAACTTCATTGAGTCCTGCAAGTATGTTTTTTGTATTGAGTATAATTAGCTTTTTCCATGACCAAAACACAAAATAAGGACTTACTGAGTATGAATGCAATGGTCATCGTCAGAGCTTTTCTTAAGTAAAACTTCGCCATAATAGTACTTTGTCCCTAGGCTCCTAGTTATACATGACTGTTTTATCTTGGTTTCCAGGTGCACCTTTCAAACAAACGTCACTATAACTCTAGACAGGTTGAGCTGCTTAATACAAATGCAAAAATGCATTTATATTTGGGTTTCAAAACCTCAGATTAACAAGGCAATTGGACAAACATTACAAACCAAGACAATGGTAAGCACTTTACATCTTCCCGATATCTGGGTGAAGAATGTATTAAAGGAGCAGGGAGCTTTGACTATTTTGGAAAGCTTTTACATTTCTAATAAATGATAAAGAGAAATACAGAGCAACTTCTTCAGCTCCTTTGCCAGTTATTTGCATCTGGTGGTAAATAAAGTAGCAATAGTTAAGGGCTATAATCACCACTGACAAATATAAGCAAGGTGATGAAAATAGAGGTTTAACTGAAGTTTGCTTCAGTCCTGCACGGCTTAAAAAACTTTATTCTAAGTGCCAAAGTGATCCCTCCTTGTCAAATCCTAAGTCTAGTGTGATCAGTTTTTTAGGCATGTTATTTAAACAGATAAGAATAAAATCATTATGGGCTCCGCATACTGAAGCAAGGCTCCTTCCATTGCACCTATTACCAGGATGGGGACCGCATCAGCCATATAAGCTTACTTTCTAAAGATCAAGCTCTTGATCTTGTGAGCTGCTAAAGAAGGCTTCAACTTTAGCTAGAACTACACTGACAATTTTATTTCTTCCTGATGTAGGCAGAAAGAGTGATTTGGTGGTGGGTAAAAACCTTGATGAGTTTGGGCAGACACTAATTCTACCACTCCATTCTCTCTTTCTCAGAGGCGAGTGACAGAGCTAGCTGCTTCATCTCCTCCAAAATCTGATTTCCACTTTGGTAACAATGATGTAACCATGAGTCAACAATGACATCCAGCGTTCTCAAAACTGAGATCACTCAGCAAAGACCTTGGTGCCTTTGGTGGCTAACAACTGCTGCAGAGACACTGCATCTCTACTGACACTGCTGGAGGTATCCTAGCCATTACATCAATGAATCTATTTCTAAATCTATCTCTTTAAACAGTGCTTTTCCACCTACTATGAAAATTTCTATGGCAACACTACTATTTGTCATTGGTGGCACTGCATGCCAGACAATGGTTATGAAAGTAGCAGTCAGTGCACAGGTTTCACAAATGATTGCAGCAACTAGACTTTTCTTGAGCAATAACAGGAACTTTCATTTTGAGATAATTTATCCTCCATGCTTGTCACTACTGTAGCTTAGTATCAGGGAAAAATTATCTTTGATGCCTTGTAACATTTTGTCACTCATCACAAGATAGATTAATGAAGAAAAAGGAAAAAAAAGGGAGGGAGTGAGTGGTTTGCTTTAGTGGTTTTTTTTGAGAAACATCTTCTCACAGTAGATTAGAGCATAGGCAGAACAGATAAGCAAGGTAAAATATATCAGAATGATAAAAGGAAGAAATATAGCTACAAATAACACTTACAGAGTGATTTTTAATGTGCAGTACAGAATGAAGCTTGATGAAATTTTCAAACTTCAAATCTAAATGTGAAGTTAAATCATCACTGTGTGGTAAGGAAGGAGACAGCTCTACTGCCTATCTGCCTGGTGAAGGATGGTTGTATTCCACAAAACCTGAAAACAGTATGTCTTGAAGTGGGACTGCTTGAGCACAGATGATCGTATACATCAGTACAAAACGTGAGAAGCACAGAAAGCAAGTGTGGCCAGGGTTGGGTCAGAATCCAAATAAGAGTCATGCCAACCACAACAATATTCAGATTTTCACTAGTGGAGCCAAAGCCTGACTTGGATCAATTTGATTTTTCCTCACTTCTTTCAGTACATAAAATGATTTCAAATAGTTCCTGGAATTGACAGTACCGCATTTAGACAGAATGGACCACAAATCTGTCTGGCTAGGAAGCCTCAGGTACAGTCACAGGTATTATGACTAATATGGTGAAAAATGTGGGGTTTTAATTGCACTTCTAAAGCTGCCTTTACCATTTGTTGTCCAGTACTATAAGCTGTACATTAGCCCTCCATATTTTAAGGACTGTCCTCATAGCAACATTCATCTGTCAGTGCTGCAAACCACACAGCTCTCTGTTTACCTCCTTAATAGCCAAGTATCTTTCTTTCCTATATAGTATTTTTGCTATACAAAGAAAAAAAAAAATGGTATATGGATCTTAATTTGAACAGTGTGAACCTTGGCTTCAGGTATATTTATTTACATCTGGCTTTTGATTCAATTTATTCAATAAGATAAAACCTAATAAATGGTAATATCCCATGGTTCACACACAACTTTGTGTATAACACTGCTCTTAATGTATTTCTGTTAAATGCTGCACATCTTACCTGTCTGCATGTGAATGCACATCAGCTAATAGTCAATACAAGTTTTGGTAAGGAGAATATTACATATGAACTCACCAAAGTAAAGGAAATTCATTCTATCATTAATTTCTACCAATTTACATAGGTGTTGCAAGAAATGTGGTCTCTGTCAAGATGCTTCAGGACATATAGTACTCTCTGATTAATAACATAGAACAGGGTACATTTTCAACTGACTATCTCCGGATGTCCTCAAATAGTGTGGGACTCAGTAAACCTCTTAATATGATTTTAATTAAGCTGTTACAGTCTATCATGTCAAAACATAAAAATACAGATTATATAAAACTGCATTAGGGGACCTTGCAAAGCCCTGATTAATGGCCTGATAGGTTGTAAAATGAATCCAAATTGTAAATTTATACTGAGGGCTTTTCTAAAATGTGAATTATTGACTTGACAGATCGTAATAACTCTTTCCAAACTATTCTGCTCTATAGTTCAAATCTTTTCTGTATAGCTCACTGACATGCACAGTAAGTCTAATTTACTATGTCTCTTACAGTGTGAACATCCACAGACTGCAACTTCCTCTGAAATGTATTATGAAATATTGCAAGTGACCAGGCGAACAAAGGCATGAGGAAGAAAATGTCATTAATCTATGACTTCCACATAACTCAGAATCCCTCCTACTAGCTCACCTGGCAGAAAAGTTTCTGCCATTAATGAGGGACATCAATGACTGAATATGTTACATGGAATCTGCTTTAAGCATCATCTACAATGGCTCTCCAGGGATTTGTGTTAGAAAAAGGTGGTTTATTTGCTGTTTCAGGATGCCATCATTTTCCATAGCTCTGACAACAGGAGAGCTATTTCTAATACTTAGCAGATTACACCTCACTGCTATATTAACATCAGCCTCAAAAAACTACTTGTACCTAAAACTTCTTATCTGGATATATTTTAATCACCTTTAATTAACTCTGAGGACTGGAGTAAACCTCAGCCCATCAGATAGGAAATCTTAGACATTGTAGCTAAAGAAGACATTCTGGAACCTACAGAGCTCAGCCCCTATAGACCATATAGATGAAATTGCACCAAGACACTCTGTTCTGGCAGCTGAAACTCACTTCTGCAAATATCTACAAAAGGCATTAAAATATAGCCCCCTGACCCCTAAAGGGCAGAGAAGAACTCAAAGCCTGTTTTGCAATCTGCAGTGTGGCATTTATTTCCCTGAAGTTAAATTCCAAGTTCAGATCAGACAGCATATTTTGTTAAAATGCTTTACTTTTCTCTTGGTAAGAGAAGGGCTCTCACGTAAACATATCTAAAATGAAAATTTGTATCTTGTTGCAACATATAAAGTTGAAGTTCTTTTGGTTACAAGAAATTACAAATCCATTTTAACTTGTCAATTGTCACGTCTTTAAAGATTCAACACTCAGAATTTCCATTTTCTTAGGAAAGAAACTTTTCAAAATATTATCTCATTTTGAATAGAAATAAAAATCCACAAGAGAGAAATTTTCTAAGAATTGATGAAATTATTTTGTATTTTAAAAGTCTGTGTTGTTATAACAAAAGTGTTTTCCTCTCACTGAATTAAAAAATACTTATAAAATGCATTATATGAATAAAAAATAATTTTGAAATACTCTGTACCTCAACCCAATCTTTTTTTTTTTTTTTTGGGGGGGGGGAACCCCACAAATAAACAAGCCCAAAACAAACAAACAAACAAAAATCCCAAACAAACAAAAACTGAAAAATTTTCAGCTCTTTTTAGCTCAATTGCTAGTTCAACTTTCAATCAATTCCATCACTTTTTAAATTATCCAGTTAGATGAATATTGAAAATTAGCATGAGCCGACAAGGAGCAGCTACCTTCAAGTACAGCTACTAATACAAAATGTATTTATTTTCCAGTGGAGAAAAAAATATTTTTTAAAACCTTTACATTAGACTCCATAAAATTGAGGAAAATAACACTGAGCAAATTGATATATATAAAGAGTTCTAATGACGCAACTGTATTATCTTTTTGAAGTAGTGTAACGTGTTTTGTAGAGCTAATCTACACTTTGTTACTCTCTTTGTAGAGATGCACATTCAGACCAAAGTCTATATACATTCACCACATTTCCCCATTAATAAAAACAACTCATTAACTTAATATGAAGAGTTAAAAAAAAATTAGAAAAATGCTCCTGAAATCCAGCTTAAAAGCCATCACATTTTTAGTGTAGAAAATTTTGAAGCTTCTGTAAGCATACATGGCTATTCATACTATCATGAATCAGTATTTTCCAGAGAGCCTGTAAAGGAAAAGCAGGAATGCTTTTCACGTACAAACCTAAAAAAGCATATAGAAATCTGCATCATAAGCCCTTTGCAAGTAGTTCTTGCATAAGAATAAAAATGTAGAGGAGGAGTATACAGAACTGCTCTAAAGAAAAATGATGGCTAGATAATTAAAATGTTTTTAAAATATTTGTTGATATTTGTGCACAGCCACCCACAATTTATAAGATGAAATCCTGGCCCAGTGACATTATCCACCAATTATCTTTCAGATAGGGGGTTGACTTGTTTAAGTCAATTCAAGTCTTGAAGATTAATGGTATCTTTTCAGGCTGGAAGTAAAAGCTTTCACTAGAAGGAATGAACAAAAGTAAGAAAGGGAGATCACGGTCAGAGTAACCCAAAAAGTGGGTCCCTCACAACAAAGAGCAACAGTCAAACTCTTTGGAAAGAGAAGCATATCTGGGGCTGTGGATCAGGGACTGGACTTAGCCTTTGAGTCTCCTTCACCTCATTCACCACCTTTTTCCTCAGAAGAGAAAGAGGAAGGCTGGCGGGAGACCACCATTGCCCCAAGAGTTGAGTATCTCCCCCAGGACTTGAACATAGCCACTTTAACTTTGTTGATGCCCTTGATGAAGAGAAGGAAGAAAGCCTATGCATGGCTAAACACTTGAAATACTTTCTGCAGCAGTATGGCCAGCAATAATTCCCTCAAATGGGACACCATCCCTATGTTGATGTTCAGCTACTCTCCATACATTGGGATCTTTGCTGTTTAAATACTGGGGACTATAGTAAGGGAAAGGTTTACAAATGACAGGAAGATGAAGCTGGCTTTTCTAGTTTTAGCACCCCATGAAACATGCTTAAAAAAAAATTTCTGAATTCTCAAGCAGGGAAAGTAATTCTAGGAATGACAATATCAAGCATCTCCCTTCAATATGCAGTACTCACTACTACACAAGGCTATTAAGGTAAACATGGTAAGTGGACTATTATATTTTTTTCTTAGCATCTGGATAATGGTGACTAAACAGGATTTGTTCTGCAGTTATGGCCCCAAGGGGATGCTTCGAATCATCAAACCTCTTACCACACTGTCACCTAATTGACCACGGGTGTTAGGAAAGAATCCTTCCCTTTCCCTTTCCCCAGCCAATGCTGCTACCAGTCTGCAACTTAAAGATGTCCTTTAAATCACCAGGCATTGGCCTTTTATAGATGCAGCAGGAGATTGGACTGTACAGACCATTGACCTAATCTTTGCCAAATACACATAGGCATATTCATGAATTTGTATGGATCTATTTGATGTCCTTGCATCTCGACCTGTGCTCAATGCCTTTGAGAACAGGATTTCTCCTTCTTCCCTACATTCCATTGTACATTCATATACAACTTGGGTCTCTGGGCCTTCCTATTGTGGCTCATTAGGTACATACTATTAATTACTTTGCAAGATACTCTAGTGTCTTGAGGAGAAAAGATTGTCTGCCCTCAGCATCTGACAACTGATGAACCCAACACATAATCAGGCTATATACTACCCTCCCCTGATAAAATTCTATGGAACTAATTTTTACAAAGTAAGGCATTGCTCAACATAGCCTCAATTTTAAAAATTCCTCCTTAAATTACTGATCTCATCTTCCTTACAGTATCATTAAGGCACATAGGGAAGGCATAAAGGTGCAGAACTGTAACTGCCTGGAAGAAATGTCACTGTGGAAGTGTCAAAAGCACCAAAAGTGCTGCATGGGATTGGTGGTATTTCTAGACATCCACCACAGACAGAGTCTGAACAATTTTCTTACAGTTCTCTATCAGCACTGTTTATTTCTCACCTGGAAAAATTCTACTGCTATTCCAGTCCTAAGCCTCTTCTGGCCAGAGATGGAAACCTGCCAAAACATGCAGGAATATGGTGAATGAGGTGTGCTAGAGTCCTCTGGGTCTACAAACCCATTTTTACACAGGGTCTGAGTGAGGGTGTGAACCCAGATGTCTAGAGATAGACTACTGCATTAACCTACTGTGCCATTTACCTGCAGTCATAACAAACACTGTATTTTATGGACAAGGCTGCACTTCTCTTCAGCCTCACAGTGACAGAAGAAGTGCTACAATATTAATTTGTAGTAAAAATAAAAGTTACAGGTGAAGCCATCTTTTGCACTGACGAAAGATGCATACTTTTCCCCTGACACCGCAGGGGAAAAATATCATCAGATATCAAGGGACATTTTTCAAAAGCCCTCAGAGATCTAATTAGGCTGCCACTGAAGCCAGTGATAAAATTCCTGTTGCCTTTAGAGCAATAGGAACAAGAGTTGGGCCCTTGTTGTCCTATGTCAAAGCTTCTGCTCTCTCTCCCATGCTGCCACTCAGACTCTCTTTTCCTCCAGTCATTTGGACCTGGTCCATAACCTGGTTCTGTATGTCATTTGTTTGTCCAGTCTGATTTAGAAGAGATCATTGAAATAACACTGAACACACTGATGGCAAAGATAAAAACAACAGGAACTGCCACTAAAGATCAATTTTTCAGTGCATGATGGAAGGGAAATCTGTCTCATCGGAGGTCTGCAAAGATTTGTTTAAAATATCACTCTAAAAATATGGAGATTGTTGGTTGAGCAAACCTAGTTTAACAGCCTTATTGTGACCAACTGATAAATAAATTTATGTAGCGGATTCATTGCCATGAAATTAAAAAAGAATAGGGTTGGTGGTTTTTTTTTTCCCAGTTTCAGCCCATGATAAATTCCTCTTTATTTTGCTAGCTGTCTTACATTGTATTAATGGAACTTTATGAAGTGTTTGCCTGGCCAAAGGCTAATCTAATTACATAGACTTTTCTGGATCAGATCCATTTGTTACAGACTATTTCAGTGACTTGGCTTCTGTCTGTGCATGTATGCGTCTACACAAAATGATAAAATCAATGTTGTTTCCTCCGAGCTATGAGTTTCAATACTTTTATACACAGCCTTCTCAAAATATTCCAAATTTATTTTAAAAAGAAACAAACAAACAAACAACAACAACAACAACAACAACAAAAAACAACAAACCAACCAAAAAAAAAAAAATGAAGAGGTCACTTTTTAGCATGAGTTCATCTGACATGCTCATTTACACTGCAAAATTACTGTGTATCAAATAAATATTTTTCTCCCCAGTACAGTATTGAAAGATGTCTGTGCTCATTAAGACAGAGTTGTAACTTCCTTTTCTCTCCTCACTCTTCCTCCTTTCTCTGACTCCCAGCTGCTCAAATCATTACTGTTCTGCAACAGAGCCAAATTCACAACTGATATAGAAGTCCTGTTTATGCAGTGAAGGACTCTGAGTGCTTAGGTAGTCAAGAGAAAACCCGCATAGGTATAACGTACCTCTTAAGGGTGTAAAATGTCTGTTGAGGGAGTCAAAAACAGATTCATCATTCTCCCATTCCAGTGCATGAAACTCCACGTGCCAAGGCACACACCAGCACATTGTGCACATGGGACAGCTGCACATCCACTAGTGTGGTGCAAGAGCCCCAGACCTAGTCTGTGAAATAATGTACTGCTCCAGCCGCACCTCTCTGCCTCCTTGACACAACACACAAGGCACGGCTAGTTAGTACATCAGTCAGCAGATCAGAAAGGTGGAAGGAAGTTTCACTAGGCTTCAAAACTAGGAGATGCAGTCTAGGTCATAAGGGAGCTTGAGATGAGGTTCAGCTGCAGTCAGTCTCACATGCATCACATGAGGCTTGCTTGACTTTTAAACCCCATTAAAATTGTTTGGCACATGTCTGGCACCACAACCATGTTAAAGTGCTGCCTGACCAGCTGTTTATTCCCCCAAAGTGGGGAAAGCCTATAGAATTGCTAAATAGGAGCAAGCCTGATTTTCTGGGAAGAACACCAACCTTTCAAGGGTCCAGCTAATCACATACACAGAAAATCTTAAACCCAAACATGAGCTATGTAAGAGTAGTACCATCTTCTGAGGTTCTCGAGAATATATTAGCTATGAGACATTATATTAGCTATTACTTTTCCCCACCCTCAGCAAGAACTCAGAGGTATTTCAGGCATCCACATTGATAGGCAGCTTTCTGCTTTGTTACAAGAAAATTTCAGGGAAGCTATTCAGCCAGCAGCTTTCATGTGTTCAAGTAAAGTAATTTACTACTGCTTCTCCTGTTCGGCCTTTCCTTCAGTCTCGCCCTACCTCATTCCCTCTATCCTTTAACCATTTTGCTATAAATTTGATGACCAAAAGGGGCAGAAGAGAGCAAAGGTGACATTACCAGAAAGTGGTTACTGGTTGAAAAACATAATGACATCTAGGGAAGGATGAAAGTGCAGAGACTGTCAAAGAACCTGTTTTCCACTACTGTCACCTTTAATCATTTTCATCTCTCTTTTTTTTTTTTTTCCTGTTAAAACGTGAAAATTAAACCATTCAGCTCAGATTGCTGCTGCTGGTCTGTCTGCCTGTCAGCCTTAGAGAGCAATTTAGTCTCTGCATTTCCCTGTAGTGCACGACAAAGTCACTGAGCTGCTAAATCCAACATTCATGTAATACCCACAATGTAAGGGGCTCCCAGGGTAGAGCAGCATGTCTGGGAAATCTGTGTTCCCACTGGACAGCCCCAGGTAGGATCACTGTGGCAAAGGCATGCCATGAGCAAGGAAATGCTGCAGGAGCATACAGCACTCCTAAAACACTCAGGCAGGAGCAATGGCTGCTGGCAGGGCACTGAAAGCACACAGGATCAGCCCTGCAGCTGTTCAGCCGTTGCAACTAAAGAAAAGATAGTGCAAACACACAAGGAAGGTCAGGAATTGCCTAGAGGCCCTGTTATCCCTTGCATCATTCCTGTATGAAGTGAAGCACCTGGAGGACTGAGAATGTGGTGAAGTACCACCCATCTGCAGACTTTGCAGTCTAAGTAAGGGGAAGAAGCAATTGGTCCATCTTGTTTCTAGTAATGTTTAAAATACTTCTCATCCAAGCCACTAGTCACATGCATCCAGCCCCAGTGTCCCATCGAAAGCTCTGCACAGATGTCCCCAGGCATCACTCAGGTAATAGATTTTTGAAGTTTACTTGATTTTGAACTCCATGAAGCCAAAGTGTTTTTTTCTGAGAAGCCACAGCATACACAGAAGAGAAACCAAAGTGTTCTAATTAAAGGCCTTCTCCTGTTATCAGAGGATATTGGATTAGTACAAACCACATCAGAGGAAACTAGTTAATCCATGTTTGGTTGATTTGTACACTGGGGAGGCCAAAAGATTTTAGCAGTCGCTATTATTTACAGCAGCTATAACATCCTGTCAGTTTAATGACAGAAAATCCAGTGTTACTTTTTGGCTGAATGGTGAGGATTTTCTTTTTTTAATATTACACATTTATAACTATCTAACTTCGAAACCAGTGTTACAAATGTAGTTTGATTTGTGATGTTAACTTCAAGTAAATCCATGACACATGAATTAACTGTTCTGATAACCTCCAGAGAGTTGCAAATATGAACGTGATGTAACAGCTATGGTAAGTCATTTCAGGAGTACTTTAATTCCACATGACAGCAGTTCTCTTGATAGTGGGATGGGCAGGGGAGGCCAGGATTTGCTTGGATTATTTTCTAGGATTACTAGCTTGCATCCTGACACTACATCTACAGTTATGTTCGACAGAAAAGAATGAGAACTCTGTCATGCCCCACCATCTGCATAAGTCAGAACAGCCTGTTCAGCTTTTGTGTTGCTTTCTGGGTGAACATGCTAATAAATAATGAGCATACCTCTAAACACACTCTTTGTTAAAGTGAAAATGGGGTTCTTCATTTATGGTTCCAAAGTTTCCACATTCCAGGTGGGTTGCTTCTGGCCTTTTTCTCCTTGGCACACTGTTTAGACAAAGAAGCGTCTGTATGCTTCACTAACTCTCACATTGTACTAACTCTAGGCTTGAACTTCCAGGCTAGGTGATATTTTTCCCCTTTTCTAAATGAATGCCTTGTTCAACACATTGTTGATACAGGCTGAAAAGAGGTATATTATACCATGAGGGACCAGTTTACATACAGCAATACTTTTTTTTTTTTTTTTTTTTATTAATGCAATCCATCATTTACCTTATCCTCTCTGTGAACAAAACAAAAGGATCAAATTTTTATAACTGCCCAACACAGAAATTTTTGTAAGCCTTGTTTATGAAAAGAGAAACCAATGTGGGAGTAAAAGGTAATTCATAACATATAAATACTTCCTAAAGGTACAATAAAGCTCATGGCATCAGCAGAAATAAAAAGCATTATGGGAGAAATAGTAGCAGATCCTCGCATTAGAAAGCAGCAGAGAGAGGTCAGGAAGGGAGGGTAGGGGGGAGCTGGTAGCCCCACTCTGGCCCACACAGAGTGAGTAGCAGCATTAGCCAAGCAGGAGGAAAAAAAGTATGAAGCTTCTCTCTCTGGTAAGTCTGTTAAAATGGTGTTTCAAGCACGCAGTATCTCAAATACCAGCTAATACAGACATTTGATATTGTAATAATGGCACCTGGACCAATTACAGTTCTTTTGTATTCCTCTTTTCCCATAACCAGAGTGAAACCAAGTACCTGTCTACTTCATCTATCTATAAAGAAAATAAGACACAATAACTTAGCTGCAAGTTCCTAAGATTTTAGGTACAAGATCTTTAGCAGATCTAAATAAGCACTGATCAGCAGAGCTGCTCCCACAGAGCTCTACCCTGATCTACTCCATCATTGTCTTCTGCTGTGGCTCAGCCTTTTTCCTCTCCCTTTTATACTAGACTAAGGTCAGTAGGACAATTGGGGGAAATCGGGTGGGAGTGAAGACACTGACTGCTGTAGGAGGAAAAGACAGATTCAAAAAAAGAGAGACAACACAGAAGGCAGCCCTGAGATGAACATGGGAGGATGAAAAATGTGACACTAAGGAAGACAATGTGGATGGACCATATTCCTGGAAGCAAAGACATAAGGCAATGAGGGACAAGCTGTAGTCAGGGGCTGTATTTTGCAGCATTAAGAGTGGTATTGCAGTCCAGAAAACTAGACAGAGCTAGTAAAAGGGCAGGCTGGAAGAGTTAAATATCACAGTCATTAATGAACTGAAATTAAGATTGTAAATCCTTTCAGATCTGTCACCCATTGTAGTAATGATGCCCTGCCTCTTCATTTCTGCAGAGACCATTTCTGTTTATGAGGCTGTAAGCAATTAGAAGGAGAGCCCTCATCCCCATGAAATATATCAGAAGATACACAGATCAGAAGGCCAGAACATCACAAACTATATACTTGTGGTGCAGCTACTATAAAGTATACAAGAAATGGAATGGTATATAATGTTTTTGACAGCTGCTGCCAGTTAACAACAGAAATACGAAAGATAAAAAGCAAGAAAACTAGAAGGCAAGAGACTGTGGTTGCCACAGATGAACCTCCTGTATGAGAAATGGAATAGAAAGAAGATAGTGCCCTATATCACTTAATTAGGATGTGATTGCTTCTCTTGTTATAGGTGTAACAACAAACAGCCCTCACAGTGAGCATTCGGTTCTGCTCTGTTTTCAGGTAGCCTGAGCCTCTCAAACTTGTTGCTCCTGTGAAAACAAGCCTTCTGAGAAAATAAGCAAAGAGTTTTGGAAAAAGTGAGACTCTTAACATGCAGCAGCAGGAATTGCTATTGAATTCCAGCTGTACTGTGAGCTGGCAGCTTTCGGAAAGAGAAGCCTCTAAGTCTGGGGTTTGTAAGCAATTTGCCACACTTGTCATCCTTGCTGTATGAAAGCCTTTCCCGGAGGACGTTGTTTTAACAAAATTATCCACTGCAAAGGCCAGCAGCATGCTCATCGTGTCTCAATCAAGGCTGCATAAAGAGGAAAGTCAACCATGCATGTCTATCATTTGGACAATTAGCCTTTCTGACTGTAGACACTATTCTAAAATGCTAGTCCTCAGAAGCACCTAATTTCTCAGTTGGAAATTATTCTCTTTGTCTATCAGAAGCATATAGCAAAGAATGTCCTGAGAACAATATTCAGTAGCTTAAAGCAGAATCAATGCAAATACATCCTTGCAACCTCTCTGTGGCCAAACAAACAAACAAAAAGATTTTGTCATATAGAATAGCTGAAAAAAAAAAGCAAAAGAAAGAAGATGAGGACAGTACAGTGGTCCTCATGCACTTCCATTTACACTTTTGATACCGCTCCTGTCAGTCTCCTTCACTTAACCTGTATTTTCTCCGTACCTCATCAGCTGTATTAACTATGATAAATTTAAAGAGAAAAAAAAAACACATGGTCAAAAGGAGGAAATATTTCCATAGAACTTTTCATAATCACAATACACTGCTAATATACTGAACTGTATTCTGTATCTGATTTATGCTAAATTACACTATCTTCTATTATCAGTAAGTTTTTTAGTATTGTCTCACATGCTTGTACTTTCCAATAATTCAACAGAAAGAAAACCCATGAACTGCAGGTGACACCCTTAGAGAACCACAAGTAGAAGGTTTGGATGAGCACAACTGACAAAATAAGGAAATTTGCACAACATAAAAATTATTGTGTAATCTGTGATAATGATTTATCTACAACCTTGTGTACTTTCTGCAAAGGCAAAATGCTGAGCCAGGCAAGGTCTAAGAATTTCCAGTTTATTCTTATTCTCCTTCCTTCATTCTTTTGTGACATTTTTAACGTATACTCAGAAGTTCTTCAGAGGGAGAAGATCTGAACCACAATGACAAAGGCATGTCTAGATGGAACTAGGAGTAACATTGGGAGTATTTCAGTCTGAATTGAAAGGAAGGTTCACTTCTTCCCTTATCTGTTTTATCTCTAAGATCAGTAAAACATAGACAAATTGGCTTCAGAGTAGGGGGGGAAAAGCACAAGCAAAAGCATTTTTATACTATGGGATTGCAACAGCCTTTACTTTCAAATTCAAATAAATATCAGCAAATTCAAATTAGCATCTCACTTAGTATGAGGTTCTTACCAGTCTATAATGCTCTTCATCCTTCCTCCTCTTCCCCTGTACTCTTGAGCTTGATGTGGTCTCTGGCAGCTGTTTGGTTTGTGTACATTACAATGCACCACTGCATGACAGAGCTGGTCTTTTTGACTTATGCATGCACAGAAATGAACTGAAGGCATGATTGCTGGGACAACCTGCCCAATATACATAAATTTTTGTAATTTCTTTTTTTTAATGAAGTGAATTAAAAACTATCTAAGATGCAATGTTGACAGTTCTGTCCTCTAAACAAACCAGGTACTACATAAACCGTATCCAGATCAGTTTACCTATTAACATACCTTAGCTCTATTTGACTATGGCCATTTCAAGGTGTAAGAGGATTCTTTAGTGTCTGTGCCGGTTTAATCTTGGCCTCTTAGTCAAGACTGCTCATTCACATACTGCTTTCCCTGATATGTTTGTCTATTCACCCAGGGACCACCAACAGCCTTCCCTCCACTGCTCTGAATGTCGATCTGTCTGGATTTTTAAAATACTAAGTCTTAAACCTCTCCTTTTAAGAAAGTATCTTGCCATTCTGCTTCCACTTTGGGATATCCCATTTTAATTCAGTATTTGTCTTCTGCTTCTGAGAGTCATAGCTGTTGCCCTCGGGGGGCGTGGCAGCCCTTCTCAGGAACGACACAACAGCCAACCCCAGGCTGCTCGGGCCATCAG
>JAAGNO010028552.1:117416-143581 GCA_033439905.1 Ceryle rudis | reverse complement strand
TCAGGCCATGCCCTCTCATCCTGTCACTAGTTGCCTGGGAGAAGAGCCCGGCCCCTGCCAGACTACAACTTCCCTTCAGGTAGTTGTAGAGAGTGAAGAGATCCCCCTGAATCTCCTCCAAGCTGAACAACCCCAGCTCCCTCAGCCTCGCCTCATAAGACTTTCCCTCCAGTCCCTTCCCCAGCCTCCTCGCTCTCCTCTGGACCCGCTCCAGCACCTCAGTATCCTTCTGGAAGTGAGTGGTCCAGAACTGCACACAGTGCTCAAGGTGAGGCCTCGCCAGTGCTGAGTACAGGGGGAGAATCACATCCCGAGACCTGCTGGCCACACTATTCCTGATACATATGTAATTTATGTATGTAATTCTATTTATTAAATTTATATATGTACATTTTTAATTATCTTCCCAAATTTTTCAGATAACTTGCTCAGAAACTCTCTACATAGCTTTTTCCTATATATTCCCACTGTACTGGTAGAGAGGGGAAGATGAATATATTTATACACATATATACATGCACCTGTATATGTTTCCACATACAAATGTAGACACTGTATCTAGCATGACGTACACATATACCTATCCATCCACCCATCACAGGTGTTTCTAACATCTCAGTGCTACTGGAGAGGTTTTGAGGTCACAGGTCTTAAAAACACTGTAACCTACACCTCTTGAATTTTAGGATCAAACAGGTCATGATTTCAAACTTTGCTTTTACCTTTACCACACAGAGAGATTCCTTCATAAAGAAAAGTGAACATTAAAGTATGGCATTTCATATATCACTATCCAAGAGAGATCTTTTAACTGCTAATCACTTAATAACATAGAAGAAAAAGTCTATTTCCATTTGGAAAATGGAAAATGAAATGGTATTTGAGTATCAGGAATCCAGGTGCACTAATGAAACATTTCCAAATCCCAAGCCACCACTGGTGACCCTTCTGGGAAAGACTCCTCACTGGAAGTGATTCAACAGGGTAGCAATGAGAATTTGGGCATCTGGAGGCTTCTAATCTAATGGGTGCACACACTGTGACCAGCTTTATAGACTGATCCTGGCAGAGTACAGCTGAAAACCTCCGGTCCTTAAATCAAGAAAGCTGAACACCTCCAGTCCTTAAATCAAGAAAGATAGTTCAAATTCCTTTGGTTTGCATAGGGCCAAATGTGCAAAAGCCTGCTTGGTTCTTTTCCTTGAAGGCCTGGCTGACTTATGCAACCTGCTCAGTTGCATGCAGGTCTGCTCGACCATATACCAAGCCTTCGATAGTTCTTAGGCTGGAAAGCAGAGAATGCAGACTTCTATCTGGAGGAGAAATGCAAGTGTGCTTTCTGCAAGCATTTTGTTACTGTATCTACCAGTAGCTAGGTTTCTATTAAAGCACGAGATTAAGATCAGAACACAACAAGAGATGTGTTCCTACTCAAGGAGAGATTCATTTCACCTTACTCAAGCCATCCAAAACACAGGTATCTCATTCTAAGGTAGCTGTCTTGGCTGCCTCTGTAATCAGCTGAAAAAGAAAGGAACACCTGGTAGGCAAGTCAGCTCATCCTAATTTAGGTGGCACTTCATTCCTCCATGGGAGGAATTCATATAACCAGCCCAGATCAGAAGGACAGTGATCAGTTCGCTTAAGCTAGCAACAGGAATAAGGGAATCCAACAGCCTAAGGGAATCCAATAACGGTGGCACTAAAGAGGAAAGGAAAAAGATAGGGAGATAATGACTTGGAGCATGGGGATACAGGCTTCTCATAAAAGTACAAAAAATGGATGTCTCCAGCGAGACAGCCCCAAAAAATGGGTTTGATTCCTAAAGGAAAAGGCAAAAAAGGGAGAGATGGTGAACAGAAGAGATACAGCTAATGGTATCCTCTGTTTTAAAATACAGTTCACACTAGGCTCTTCCTCAGTAAAGCTGGTTATCTATTTTAAGTGAATGTTGTACCAGAGAAATGAGGTAAAGCGCAGACCTTTAGGATAATGGAAAGCAGAATAACCTGGCAGCTTAATCAAGAGGCTCAGCCAAATCATTAGCCCATGATGTTACAGCAGTGATATAGTAGAGCCTCTTGCAGTGACACCATCCTGCCTGTACCACTGAGCACTGCTGTTGGACACATGCTGAGAGGAGTCAAACACAAAAGGATATGGTTGGGAGGAGAAGAGCTTTAGGAAGTTTTAAAGAAAAAAATAAATAAATTAATAAGGCCTACAGCTGAGTGCTTAGAGTACAGTGCCTACAATTTGCATAAGATCTCAGAAAACTTAGCATGATCCCAGATATAGCAAAGAATTCAGCATTTAAATTCCTTCCTCAGCAGTCTGAGAAACACCTTGTAATTTTCAGCTTCTTTCATCCTGACTTTCCTGATTTATATTAACCTCTTATTCATGTATTTAAAAAACAAATTTAATGAGGTGAGAGGTGTGGGGGAGAGGTCAGGGAAGAAGGGGACATTTCATAAAGGACTACTGAAAAATCTTAGAAATTAAGTGGAAGTGAATAACCAGAACTATCATAATGCCGCAAAATATCAACCAGCAGTACAACCTAAATTGAAAAGCAAAGGAAATAAAAATACAATAGCTTGGAAAAACTTTGAGGAAATCCAGGTGTTAAAAATGATAAGGTTTGATACTCTAGAAAAATCCAGTAATTTTCATTCAAAATGCGTAACTTTCAATGTTTACGAGATTTTAAAATGTGGTCACTGCGCTGCCATAGTATTTCAACAATGTGAGAATATGTTTAAAGCATATCAATTAGGTGACCAGTATTAAGATTTCTGTAGCTTCATTAGGTTGACAATATTGAAAAAGTCAAATTAATTGACGCATATGGGCCTTGTGAATAAGGCTTATAGACAGCTAGATGTCTACAAATTGTGGTCATTCACACCACTAAGTGATTTCAATCAAGGAAACAGTCAACTAACCTAAAAGTCATAGATCACTGGGCATAAAATAATTCATCTATGACAATGCAGAGAGTGCTGGATAAATAAAATCACTTAGAAATGTACAAAATCTCATAGCACCAGCCTGGTGATTTGAGCAAGCTAATTTCCTTTTGATCCTCAATGTTTACAGGAAAATTCATCAAAGCAGACCAAGGTAAACAATACAAAACTAGACTTTATGGCTCTTTCCCTGGGTGCAATATATTATTAAAGAATCACAGAAATATGAAATGTTATCATAGTGAGGTACAGCCTTTTTCCTATTTTGTCTGTCTAGTTCAATTCCACTGGGAAATCTCAATCCACGTCTCATGATCACAAGCTCACTCATAAGTAGAATTTCTGAATACACATAGGAATATGTCACTAAGGAGAACAACATCATTTTTGGTATTCTTTGAGGCAAAAAATGGAACTTATTGAACAACAGTCGTAACTGTATCTGCTCACACTAATAGTTGATGCTTAGATTAGGGTACAAGTCTTCCTTCATGACATACGGAAAAAGATGATTTTTTTTCCAAGGCTAAGAGTTTAATTTAAGGACTCTAAGTTACTCTGTAGAAAAAACTTCACTTTCTGTGTTGCCAGAGAAAAGGGATATGTCTATTACTTTGCAAGATGGCTCTATTTTATGGAAAATTAGCAGAGAAGCAATTAACAGAAGAGAAAGATACCTCAGTATCACTCTTGACCACACAGTGCCCAGATTGATTGGTGGAGCGTTCCTAACGTCGCACAGTAGAACTGCTCCATATTGTGGAGTCAGGTGTAAGGACAAGCAATGGCCTTCTGCCTTTAATTTTCCCATTTCAGATACAAGCCTATTCCTTGGTGTCCACCTCCATTAACCTGCCTGCATCTTCAATGCTCCAGGAAACCAAGACACTTGCATCCACTTGCCACGAACTCCTTTCTCTGAGGTCTGCTCTTTGCAAACTGACCTCAGGAACCCCATGATCAGGAATGACAGCTTGTTAGGCCAGGAACTGTGGAGCCACTTCCTAAGCTTCCAGGTGGGTCAAAATGGTCCCACTGCCCTTAAACTGCCTTATTAATAGGTAGGGGCATAATCTAATCTTCCTCTCCTAAAGAGGCTGGCTAGATTATATGGCAGAAATGCAGCCCTGCCGCAGGAGTTCTCTCTTGCATGGTGTAAATTTTAGGTAATGGGACAGGTTTTTCCTTTAGCAAGCTTCGTTGATATGTACTCCTAGCTTCCATGAAGTAGCAACTTCTGCACTTCAGAAACAGAAGGAACAGCAACAGTGGCCATTCTCTAAATTATGGAAACATGACTGCATAAAAATTTCTTTAAAATATGCCCTTCTTTAGATCTGACAGCACATTGAAATGCAATCTGGCAGTGTCCTGGCATGCCTCAGTTGGTGCTTCCACATCCAAGATAAGCTTTACTTTAGAGAAAGACAAACTAAGCATGCATAGAAAATATGATTAGAAAAGGTAAGAGATAGTTGTTATCATGGTTTAGGGTCAGGGTGGCCCCTTAGACCTATAACAGATGCTCTCTGTTAATGCCTATCCCTCCTCAAAGGGAAAGAGAAAGGGAATAAGGAAGAGAGAGACTTAGATAATAGAAAAGAAAACTAGAACAGCTTTAATGAAACTGAAAATAATCATAATAATAAAAAAATAGAATATGTACAAATATATACAAAACCAGTAACAAACCCAACCCCCCGATGGTAATTACATCACCATCACCACTGATGTTGTGGAGCAGGCACCGGGGGAGTGCCAGGCTGGGCCCCGCAGCAGATGGCAACTGTGTTCAGGAGATGGATTCTGGTGCCGGATTCAGGAACACACCGATTGGGATCGAAGGCAGAACGGACAGAGTCCTCCTTGGATGCTCCGAGGAAGAAACCAAAAGAGGACCTGAGCTGAGCCAAGCCAAGCCAGCAAAGAGGTCCAGGAGGGGAGAAGAGCCTGGGAGTCCCCAGAGAGAGGGTGAGCAAGCAAGCAAGCAAGCTAGCGAGCAAACAAAACTAGCAAGCCAGCCAACAAGCAAGCAAAACCTAAACTATAGACCCTCCAGATCCCTTTATATCCCAGCTTTATATCAAATACGACGTATATGGGCTGGAATACCTTGCTGGTCAGTTTGGGGTCACCTGCCCTGTCCGCTCCTCCCTGCAGGTGTGGCCTTTCACTTTCCTGCACCCCCCAATGTGGTGCACAAGATCCAGCAGTGGCCTTGGTCTGCACACCAATCCCTGGTAGTAACTCTAACCATGGGCTGTTATCACTGCCAGCAGCAGACACTGCCTCTGAAAACAGGCTGCTGACTTCAGACAGTGCAGTTAGTTAGAAGAACTGAGCTGAAAAGTAAAATCACTGAAGAGAACCAGCTCTGTTCTCACCCAAAGCAGGACAGTTGTTTATAGTAATTCTTTCAACTTCTATTAATTTTACCTTTTTCTTAAAGCAGCTTGACGTATTAAAACTCCTCCTAGAAAAGCCCGCCCAGCAGGTATCTAGACAAAGAGCATGAAAGTCTCCACCATTGCCAAACAGTACATTTGGTGAGGAAAATCCCAGTTCTGAGCAACTCTGTCTGTAGGGCAAAAAGCCACCTGGATTTCATTCCAAGTGGAGCTAGCTATTTAATTTGTACAACAATCATGTTGACAACAAAGATGAACACATATGTCTCCTTTAAGTGCCTCAAGGGATTGTCCTGTTGGTTGGTTGATTTTTTTCTTCCTATTTCATGTAACCATGGTAACTTCGGGCAAAACCAGCTTTCACCTCAGAAATTGTTTCTGTGATAAAGGGTTTAAAATTGCATCTAGCTGCTAACTTTTTTCCCCCATACATCTGAGTGATAAAGGAGAGAGAACTCTGCTTTACAAAGGAAAAAGTAACCTCTTCTGATTCTCTCTGAAAAACCTTCAAGACTGATGGCAGTGAAGTGAGATAAAAAACATATTTTGCAAGTTGTGCTATATTTTTGCTGACCTTAACACAGGTTTTCATAAACACCTGCTAATATAAACCACAATGTTGCCAAAAACTCTTCACATCCACCAATCAGCTGGTCAAAATGCCAACACTGATAGTAGAACTGGAGGTTTCCTATATCTTTTGGACATAATCAAGATATGCATCAATTTTGTTCCTTTACATCAACTTTGCAAATCACCTAAGTCTAAGAATGTCTCTACTTTCCACTGCACCAATAACAAAGAGCAATTGAAAACATCTTTGGACAAAGACTATTCAAATCATGATTTATACAGCCTATAGCAAATAGAATACTCACTCATTATTAACTCACATAGGGCACTGTTATAGCTTGGATTAAAGAATGTCAAGGCCAGTGCAATAACTGTTGTCCTACTTAGTGAAAATGAACTATTTTAAGGCAGTTTGTGAACCCAAAGCATTGGTATATACCCCCCAAAAAAGACAGTTCTGAATCTACTCAGGAACTGCCTGGGCAGTAGGGCTTTCTACATTGTTACTTTTGGCAGGGGTACAAATAAACATGAAGCAGAACAAGTGGAGAATCAGGGACAGAACAAACAACAGGAAGAAGAAAAACTTGAACAACCATTGATACTGTAGGACAAAGGAATGCTCTTGAACTGAGGAAGGAATAAGACATTGAAGTCCTAGATGAAAGGACCTGGTAAAGTATGAAAATTGTCTTTGGTTGCTTCTTTCTGTCAGCATTGATCCATTGATAATTTCTTTTCCTAGCTGAAAAAAAAGTCTGCAAAGTACTGAATGTTGATCAGCCACTTGGATCAAAAGGATAGTAGCATGTTATATGATCATATACAAAGTGGAATGGCATAACATAAGATCATCTTTTGACTTTTAATGATACCACTACCGCCTTTTTTAGGCTATGTCTACCCATTAATCATCAGTGGTATTCTGTCTTTGTGGACCTTATGCCTCCAAAGAGCCAGGGAGTATCATGCTTCTTCCCACACAAATGCGTTCTCACTGAACAATATACTCATCAGCTAGTCTTCATGGGGGGAATCTTCAGTGGGGCTCAGGGAAGTGGGTACCAGCTCCCGGTGACATGTACAAAAAGTCAAAGGAATGACACAGCTGAGTGCATCTGAAAATCCTCCACTGTTTTGGAAACACTTTTGGGTCAAAGTATTTCTGATGCTTCCAGATAGAATTTTATGCAAAACAATGTGAGGTAAAGGTAAGGTGCAGACTAATGTAAAGTGAATGGTGGATTTCAGGCTTATTTCAATCAAATATTGTGCTTTTAATGGAAGAATAAATTCTTACGGTCAGGCATTGGAAAATTATTTTTAACTGAACCTTCTTTAGTATATGTCACAGATTGTTAGGAGACAGGTGCATGACTCAGGAGTGTCTATCACACCACAAATCTACTACCAGCATTTTGGGGGCATTCCTGGCTCTTGGCCATGGCTCAGCTCCCATTCACAGCCCTTCCCAGCCAGACTCCACGCTCAGGCACTGCCAGAAGACTGGCTCCCGCATCTCTCACTCGGTAGGTTCTCAAAAACCCCTCTCTGTGCTGCTTCCTACCCTGCCCTACACACTTGGAAAGGCCTCCTTGGAAGCATCTGCATTGTAACCTATTAATCCCCCTTTGAAGATTTTAATAATCTCCTTTTCTACAACATCTACCAAAGCTTGACAAGGGGTATCTAATATTGGACTGCTGAGGGGCTTAAGGACACTCCTATCAAGATGACCAATAATAAATACCTCATTGTTCCTTCTTGCTTCCTGTCTCTGTCTGATCTTTCTCTCTACACTGGGATTGTAAGTGCTAAGGGACAGAAACAGATCTTTTTCATCTGAGCTTATGCATTATTTAGCAAAAAGGAGCTAGGGTCTTCAGGCAGGTGTCCTGGTACTACAGAAAAATAAAAAGTAAACACAGTAAAATAAATTACAGTCTATTTTGCTAATAGATTAAAATGACATCCTGAAGAAGGTTCTCCCTGGTAGAAACTTTTTTCATAAATATCATTTTAATGCACAAATACTGCTATTTTATTTTCAGATTAACAAATACCAAGGAACAACAATTCACACCAAAAAATAATATATAAAGAAAAGTACTCTAATTTCTATGCAAACATAACAAATACATCTCAGTGACAGAATTTTATATGACTACGCACAGCAAAATAAAAAATGAAAGCAAGCATGGAGACCACATCCATTCATCCTAAACCCTGTGCCACCTGAAAACAACCTATTTATTAAAGCTGGCAGAAAATTTTCCATGAAAGCTGTTTTTCATGGGTGATGTGGAATTTGGCTAGCCAACATCTTTCACAGAAAGAACATTTTGGATTTTCATCAAAACTTCTGGTTTACTTTCATTTTTGTTTGACAGAAAATGGGGGGTGGAGAAGGGAAACAGAGTGGAGATCTAAGTAAACCTTATACTAATTAATCTGAGTGCAGGAATGGAATAATTATTTCTGCATGGAATGCTTTCTTGCTCTGTTTTTTGGCTCATTGTTAGAAAGAACAAAAGAGACTTAAGGAGTATGTTCCAGAAAACGATGGGACTTAGGGCAACTGCACATACAGGTATCCAGGACAGTGGCACTCTGTGTGCAAATCCAGTGAAGGCAACCTGCCACTTTTGGAATATGATGATTCAAAGACAGCAGAGAGAGGGGAAAAAGTGATGCTCAAACTGTGGTAGTTTATGGAGCAGAACTGCCACTCTGCCCAAAAGAAAACCCTCTGCTCTTAAGAATTAACTGTGGGTATACCACACAATTACCTGGGATCAGCTCCCTCTGCCAACAACTGCAAACCCAAAGCACACCTGTATGTCATGATCCATAGAAGCACCACTGTTAATATATTTGCAACATGGTCACAAACCTTTTATTTTACTTCAGGGAGAGCTTTTTTGGAAATGAGTGCAAGAAAGAATCTGATCCTTTACTACTTTATTTCACTTTGACACTGCTGTATTTCTGCTCGGGTCAATGGTGTATCTAACATCAAAGTATAATGGTGATTATGCAGTCCCAATATTTCATTGTTAATAACATGTTCCTCCTTCTGTAGAGCTGAACTACAACTTTCAAATAATACTTCTTCCAGCTTCCAGGCTAGTACAGTTTGACTTGCAAGGCCTCTTGTAAGAAAAGGTGTGAAGCATGCTACCCGAATACATATTTCTAATTTTCTTCTCTTTGTCAGTTTAGACTCTTCAGTTGTACCCACGTCCATACTAAATGGGCTGTTAATTAACTTGTAAACATGCCACTGATAAGCAAATCCTCCTAGTTTAACTCACAAAAAATATATGCCTGCACGTAACACCTGAGAAACTCTATAATTTTAAATAAATCATTGCCATCAATTTTGTAACGAGAAGTATCTTTGGAATTTCTAGAAGAAGTGAAAATATAAAATGGCAGCTGTTTTGTGGCAAGTTCATTTCAATAAAAATGTGAAATTACATTTAAGCTCAATGTCTAAGCTTCGAAGTACCTCACTTTCTAACCTACAGTATCTTGGATACCCACCTTCCCTGGCAAACTGACAGCTCTCGAGCTGCCACCAAGACAGCAACACCCAGTGCCTGTGCCAGGGCTCCCAGACTTATAGCAAAGAGCCTGCCTTCCAGGAAGCCTGTCTTGGGACAGTCTGTGCACAACTGTCCCTAGGAGTTTCAGAAATACATAACCCTTGACAATTGCCAGCCTTTTAGTGCTGGTGAACCACTTACCAGTAACACTGTCGTGTACAAGTTGCCCAGCCCACGCAAACCCAAACTGAAACAGTTTTATCACACTGAGATTACTGGTAAAATGCTATTTAAAGACAAACCATAAAAACCCCTAAGTAACTGAAAATGTTTAGCTTCCCTGAACCTGCTTCCCCAAACAGGTCCACACTTTTTAAATTTATAGCCTTACAGAAAACACTATATGAGAGAAGATGCTGAGAAAAGTAACAGATTTTAGCATACTCCTGTCAAAACATATGGCAATCAAACTGAACAGTACATGTATAAATAACAAAAATAAAAATTAAAAAAAATAAGAAGCCAGAAATTCCATTACCTCATCTGAAGTTTCCCCAGTCCCACAGATAAATTACATTGTTATCCTACAGTTATTTACTTACTATGCCTTGCACCTATTTCTGACATCTTAAAATGAAAATTGTGCTGCAGAGGTAAACTGATGGAAAAACTGATGAAAGTATATGAGCTTCAGGTCATAATTATAGGGTGACTCCTGGAAGAAACTAAAGAGGTGAAAAATCAAACTGAATTCCAGAAACTGCAGGTGAGAGATATTTTTGCAAATGGGAAAAATATAAAAATCTCTATTTGACTATATGAATTAATCTAATTTGGTTTACTGTTAAAACATTCCTCTAAGCTGTTTCTCATATATTCTGATAGCTATGGAATAGTAAGTCTAAATTGAAAAGAAATATCTTCCTTCATCAGCTAAATTGCAAAATTTCAGTTTTACTTACACAGCTGGAAAGCCTGAAGCCAGTTCTGGAACACGGTGTTGATGAAGCAGCAAATTATAGGTCTGTTTCGGCATACTGCAAAACTGCTTCCCAAGCCCTGTCCACTGGAAATCAATTTTTAGAGGAGCAAGAAGGGTTCATATCAAGCTTGCTGTGTTTTGACAGAGATATGTTGTGTCTGTGTGTGTGTAGATCCTTTCCTTGGGAAGCATGAAAACCCATCGTCTGGAAAACTGCTCACACAGTTCAAGCAGGAAACTAAGTCCCCCGTTTTCATGAACATACCCATCATTATTCCTCAACTGAATTTTTATTTTTATTCAGATATAACCTATCACAAGCACAGAAAAGTAGGAATCCTGAGACAATGGCTTCTATTGTAAATATTTTCCATAGTGGCTTCTTACAACAGTGAACAGGTTCAAGTCTACTCCTCCTCCCACTAAAGTCAGAGTATGCATCACTACTGACTTTAAGATCATGACATATTTGTATATTTCTTCCCACCTACCAGGCCAGAGAAAAGGAAGGGACCCCTGTGTGGAAGGAATCCCTTTTCAAGCAGACAATAAACCACCCATGAAAGAATACTATTGTTCTTTGAAAATAAATAAATAAATAAATAAATAAATAAATATTGACCCAAACCCCAGACCTGCACAATATAAGAGAGTATCCAAAAATCAGCAATGAAAATTCTGAAGCCCATCCTATGTTTAGCACTCCTAAATCATACATTACAATTTCTCTTCTAAAAACAAAGATTTTCACCAAAGTCATTGTCACTTCTTAGTATTCAATGAATATGGAAAAGCCATGAACACAGATGCTTGAATAAGAAACTACCTTGATTAAAGCAAACTGCTGTCCTCAGCAACTGCATGTGCATATTCTCAGATGTAATATGTCAGGCTCTCAATTTGTTACAGGGAAAAAGGAAGGGCCACTCAGACAAACAACAAAGCAACAGCAAACTATCGAGCCACCTCCTCCACTGCCTCAACCATTTTCTATTATGAATATGCACCTAAACAGCATTTTAAGAGGGTATGATTATGGAGAATGGGAGGAAATAACATGACAGAAGGAAAAAGGAGCAATTCATCATTATCAGCATAGGCTTTGTTCAGGTACATGGCCCAGCCTTGTCCTGACTGTACTGGAAGAAAGCCAAGAAACATGAGACAAAAGCAAATTACAGTGTGTCCCACCAAGACACCAGTCTGGAGAGCAAGAGAATCAGGAACCCAGAATATGCCACAGCAAGCAACTGCTACACAGTTTAAAGACAGCCACAGAGACAAACTGCTCCAGAAAATCCAGCAGAAGGCATCTTGCCACTACCTAGTAGCACTGTGGTCCCAGAGCAGGTGCATTTAGTGTAGCAGGGCCTTAAAGTGTATTACTGCTGCACAATTAGGTCTGGCTGTGTCCAAATCAACTTCAGCTTTATTGCCTTAAGTAACTTACATTGTCAGGCTTTTGTACACGTTCAGGAACCAACTGCAGTAAAGCCAACTGAGAAAGGACATGGTCTTCCAATTCCTTTAGTGTTTTGCATGAGGATAAAATCTTCTCCAAAAGAAAACAAGTGTTTTAGCAGTACTCGCAAGGCCTACCTTGCCCAAACCAGGGGTGTCTTTCACTTTGCTGACTGCCCTCAACAAACATGGTGGTGCAGGGGGTGGAGAAGTCTGAAGGATACTGCTGAAGCTGGTAGAGAAGAGAGTAGATTCAGGAACAGATGATGCAGAAGGCCTGTGCTTCTTCTTTTTGGAAGACAGGTTCAATTTCTGAGCAGCTCTGTGGGAAAAATGACAAGAGTAAGCTAAAATAATGCCAAACTCGTCAACAAAAGCAGGCAAGAATAAAGGTCACTATTTATGTAGGATCTCAGTTTTGACCTCATTGATCCAAATAGTTATGTAATTCCCATTTTTCATTCATTATTACTAATTTAATCCCACTGACTTTACAAAGTTGCTCCAAATTTACTCAATCTGCATTAAGCAGGGTCACAATCAGGCCTCTGTCACTCTCACATCTGTTGAAACAATTCAGCCTGCAAGAAAGCTCCAAAAACTCTGTTCTAAAATTAAGTTCAGTCACCAAAGGGTTCACACAGAATTGTGTCTCATTCATAAGCCTCTGACTAGAAAAGGAATACTTGTGCAATGACTGGATGTAAGCAGCTACTGTTCATTACTATTAAATGCTCAGGTGAATTTGCAGAGGTGTAAGAAGCCTTGTCCTCCCTTTTTAAAAATTTTAATCACCTCTTAAAACATAAGCCAATCTAAAAACCAAATATACAGTGACCAATGAAAGTATTGTCTCCATCTCATTGCAAACAGCTATCGTACCAACTACAGGTGCATTAACCACTAAGCAGGGAAAACAATGAAGACTGTTTTTAATACTACGGTATTCTTAAATAAGAATGGTGAAGTTTGTATAGACTTCGATTGAAAACATAAGCTTTTCTGGAACAGAAACATTCGATACATTTTTTTTTTTTTTCAAAATGTATTATTTTGAGAGACAATTCAACATTCAGCCTTTGTTACAGCTGTTTTGTTCCAACATTTGTGTGTTCGGCACTGCATGGGCATAATGTTAACATTAATCATGCTGTCCCACAGTTTCCCTTTTGTAAAATGAACACTTTAAAGAGAGCAGGTCAACTGGAGCACCATCTCAAAGGAGAAATGGATATAACAATGTTGTTTCCTTCATGTTGTTTTCTCTGGCAGACAAATTGTGACCTAAGAAAGGTGTAAAAGTAGTTTGTGCTGACAGTAGTTCTCTTTAATGATGTGTGACAGTTAAGACCAATAATTCTAAATCCTCCTAAATTTTCAGAGGCTTTAGCTCTATTACACTGGTATCAGTATATTTTATCCAACACTGAACTTACTAAAGTAATTATATTACTTTATCCCAAGGAGTCAGGGGAAAAAAGACTGAACATAGATATATGTATATATATACAGACTTCTTTCAGTATACAACTACCTTGTGTTTGTATCAGAATTCTCAGATCCATGAACAAAAGGCATGAAGTTGCCATATGTCAGCTGGTTGTCACACTGTGTGCACCACCAGTTTGTATGACTTTAGCCCATGGCAAGCGCAAAGCGGTTCCAGATAAATTAGTTTTTAATAAAAGAGTAACAGTAGGAGATTCTAACTGACCTTACCCAGAATTAAAACTCAGAAGTTTCTGTACCACCATCCTTGTCCTTTCCTCTGGCCTACAGACTGCAGTTTATAACCTGCCCCTCCTTTTAAGAGTCTGTTTTCTTTTCCATAAAAACATAATCAAAATGTGTTAGTCAAAACCTAAGAAGAAAGCAGCATTTTTTCCTTTTGCTAGAAAAATTAGAATGGTTTGAGGGGATTCAATGATTTCAGCTTCCATACTGTCCATCACTAACACTTTTATGAAGTTGTCCTTGCTGAATCAAATTTTTCTGTATCTCTTAGCTTCACTATAAAATTATCTTAAGTAAAACCTTGTGCTATGTGCAACAATTGAAAATACAAATGTTGGCCAAACACAATAAAAAATTTACTTCTGTGGTCAAGCTCAGTAGTCCAGTCTTAAACACAGGCAGTAGTCCACACAGTCTGGTCATACATCTGGTCTCATTGACACACCTCAGATGAAAATACATTTCCTAAAAGCCATTTTCTAAGTTGACTGACAGAGCCATTACCCCTGTTGCCACTAAATGCTTCTCCAGCCTTTGCTGTTTCTTTTACAAAGCTGATAATGTAATACAAATAACTTCTTGACCCAACCAAGACCACAGCTGGCATTTTCTCAAAGAAAAAACATTGTTGGAGGTACCTGTCCTTTTCAAAACTTTTGAACTATATTCTAGTTTGACAGTTATAACCTTTGAGGTTGCATTCAAATGGAAGAACCTGCATGTTCCTTTATAATTTTGGCCTGCAACAGGCAAAATATATGAAAAAACAATGAACTATTTCTCACAGCTTCATAGGGGTTTATGTTTTTCCCCAAGGAGAGAAAAAAAAAAAATCAATGCATGGCAGGCTAGAAAATCATTTACAAGCTCTATCAGACTTGACTGAATTTTGAAGGGTATCAAAAAAAGCAATAAGCCTCAGGTAATTCCCAGAGCATTTAACTGGGAAGTGAAGGATATTTTAAAAAGATATAGGCTGCAATATGAAACATGTACAGTGTGGCTTTGTTGTGAGCACATCTGTGTAAGTAAAATCATTCAGCTCAGGTGGCTAGCATTGTTCTGAATACAGTTGGTCATGCCAGCTGACGCTGATCTGTCCCTGTGATGGAACACATGAGGTTGAAAAATTCTCGCATTTTACTTTTTAAGGCAAGTCAGAGGCCTGACTCTCCCCTGCAAATTCTCTGGACAGACTAAGAACAGATTCCTTAGGCAAAGCACCAGGCTGGACCTTGGGAGACCTGATGCAGCTGTGGCTCACAGCCTGCCCAGCCCATCCAGCAGTTGCTTAGATTGCTCTTTGTATAGGAGCCAGCTAATTTGTCTTCATTTAGTACCTAGTATAATAGGACCCTGATATCTACTGGAGACTATGTGTACTACTGCAATATTGATAATGCTGATGATGGCAGTATGGCTTTATGTATTGACAATAAGCTGATGATACTCTAAGTTACAGTACGTCCCACTTGAGCCAAAAGATATCGGCTATGAACTATGCAGGGATACAGTGGGCTCCAGTGCAATGCAAACCACTTCCCTGCGGTGTGCGGTATGGCTGCAGCAGGGATTGTGTCCACAGAGACACACAAGGGAGTTGTGAAATTAAATCTTTGAAGTGCATAATTTAAACTGTATTAGATCACTGCGTAGGCATACTCATTGACAACAGAACCACCTCTAATGTAATTTGACTGAATTATCTTCTGAAATAATGCAGATTTAATCCAGTTTTGCTAATGTACTTTGGATTCACACCTTCAGTTAATATGGACTACTTTTTCCTGAGAGTCCCTATGTAAACAAACAGCTGGAGACATTTTGAAAGCTTATAAGATCTGTGGCAGAGGAAATAATCACAACATCAAGATTTGAGATTGCAGGAGGGGCATTAGAAAGTGGATTAAAGTTCAATTGAAATAAAGCTGATGGATTGCTGTCAGGAAAGGGGAACTGCTTAAAATGTCCACCTGATCCAAATGACCATGAGGTCATTTCTTGAAAGTCATTCTCTGCTTTTTGATTTTTAAAATACAAGTTTAATAAGGTACGTCTTTGGGCAGTCAGAACGCTTTTCACCTCCTGCTTATGCATAAATGGTGATATATTTTCTCCCTCAAAACTCCATGGCCATGCTGGGATTTTCAAACATATTCACTGTACAGCCAACTCCCCTACACTGGAAGCCGGTGATACACACTTTCTGAAAGCTGAAGAACTTCTCAGGGATTCATTGAGGAAATGGAAGTAAACTGGCTTAGAGGACACTCTGAGATGTGAGAGGGCAAAGTATGCTTTTTAGAAACTCGTCTAAAGAGATGAACGAACAGAAATGGATTAAATAATCCATTTTTAGCACAAAACAAAGCCATTGCTAGGGGTGATGCAATAATCTCTGCTAAGAAAGTTATTCATACTACTTATAAGCAATACAAGAATGAATTTGATGAAACACTTTAGACAAAAAGCATTATGAAAAGCTCTGTAAATACCTCGCTTAGAGAAGTCACATAATGGTTACAGTACAACATACGTAAGGAAATACTGTAGAAGGAATAGCTTGAAAATTCATGGTGTCTGAATTTACTATGGCTGCTCACAAAAAAGCAACTTCAGAAAATGAGGACAAATCCACACATCCACTTGTTGCTAAGCAATAGTCATGCAGGGGAAAAAAAAAGCAACACCAAACCACAAGAAAGAAAATAACAATAATTAAGGCCTCACTGCAATACACAATGGTCATGTGCCTCTAGCTTAGAGTGGACTATGACCTCTTTTGGCATAAATCCTATAAGATCATGAACTTCAGTGAGGTTAGCTATGCCAACATGCCAATTCATGGCATATTTACTTCCTCTCATTTAACTAAGAAAACAGACACATTTGCTAATAAAATTCAAGGGACATCAACTTAGCTTGGTAAAAGACATTATTTTTTTCACTGACACATCATCCAAGGCAAAATTAAAACTATAGGACTCACTGTCAAAGTAGAGCTCTGTAAGGCCAGCAAGTTCATTAGATTCAGAAAAAGATAATACATTTAAGTGAATACTTAAAAAATTATTCACACTTGTGTCAGCAAGTGTCATCATTGATAAGTAACACTGGCTGTCACATTTTAGTACGTGACATGCCCCTTCACCACTGCCATCTGAGGAAGTGTCCTTAGGTGCATATCTCCATAGAATTATTCATTACTGGAGTTTCATATTACACTATGATGCATACAGTACTTATCACCTTTGGAAATAGAATTTCAGATCACAGGGGCCATGGCATATCAGTTTCTGTGTCAAAATGAAAACTAAAAACTTGCTCACTTTCAAATCATATTTTCCACGGAAGAAATGGCTCTTAAGCTGTGGAGACCAAACAGTCACGTACCAGCAAAATTTAATGTAAATATCTGCAATTTTCATTAACATTAAAATTCTGTATTTCTTCTTTATTTGGAGGCATAAATTTCATTTTATAAGACAAATACTCTCTGCTGGCTGCACCATTTATGAAGTAAGGTATGAACTTTATATGTGCAGAGGATGTTGTGGTTTGACAAGCCTAAATGAGATTAATAATCTTTCCTAGTAATTAATACACTATCTTTACTTATCCAAAACTGTCTTGTCTGCTGTATCTTAGTGCTGGGTTGGAAAACAGATGGAAGTTTAGTTTGGAAATTAGTCTCCTGAATGAACTCTCTAAGCATATTTGTGCAGATATATCACTAGTTCTAAAAAACATCCACATTTGTGACCAACAGTATTTGTTACCCAGCATGAAACACTCATTTCCTGTAAGCTTAGATTGGGCACCTAAAAGTGAAAGACACTACTACCCAGCCTCACCCTCAAAAGAAGAGCACTACTGATGATATTTTTTTTTTAAACCCCAGCCACAATTCTTCCTGTTGAAAAACCATAAATTCTTGACCATCACCTACTGAGTAAAATGCAGTCTGCATAGTATTTTAGTGGTATGGAATAGCAAATAAAAATACACTGGAAGCCTGCCATTAGTTTTGATTATTTCCAGCTCAAATGTTTGCAGTGTATTTTCTCTTTCAGGTAAAAATATAAAATGAGTCATCATATCATATAGGTCCTCATGTAGCTGTAAGGTAAAGACCAGTGGGATACAGCAAAATTACAACCATGCAGGCTTTTTTTCTATGAGAACAGTCTTGAGTTTTGGTTATATAGAGGCACTCAATAGTTGCTTCTTCTCCAGGATCTTTAGTGACTGAATTATGCCAGTATTATGCTGCCTATACAAACTGGACACGGACACTACATGGTATGTCCACGTTTTCTAATTATAGGGATCTAACCTAATTTCTCTGAAACACCACCAAAAATGATTGTTTCTTCCAATTGCCTGTATAGGTGATGCAGGCTTACTAAGGTCACATTACAGCAAAGCTGACCTGAGTACTATCACTGAACAGGGAGGCCCTATACATTTCCATGACCTGTCTGCTTGCTTCCTTTCCCTCCCTCCCTTTTCTCTCTCCTCACATTTATTTTGGCTTGGCTGCTACTGCTTTAACCTCCTGAACTGGCTCATGCCAAAGGGATGCTCTAAATCATACTTATTTGACATGGATAATATGCCTGAATTACTATGACAAGAACTTCCACGACCTTAAAATCTGAGGCACATTGTACTAAATGTAGTTTCATGCAAAATCTCATCTTTCTATTTGGACGGTAACATCTGTCCAGGAGCCATGGCTTCCTTTGTCTTATGCCGTTCTTTTCTTCTTCTGAAGCAGAGAGAACAGAGATGCTTTACAGGATATTTACCCAACCAGCTAACAGCCATGTTCTGCTGCAAGGGGCCAGGTTGCCTCACCCCATCTTCTGCAAACTGGGGGTACCACCTGAGAAGCATACTCCATGGCAGAGCAAGAATGACCTCCGAGAGCTGTTTCTCCTACTTCTGCATGGAACAGTTTTTCTCAAACAGACTGAAAGCAGAAAGATAAATTGACAGCCCACATTCCCTGCCTTGCAACAGGACTTACAAGCTACAAATGAGACTCAAGGCAACTTTATTCCACTTTAATTCTCTGTGTGACCAAACCCAGGGCTGTGGTGTTGCAGTCTAGTAAGACATGTAAAGAATGAAATAAGAATCCTCAGAGGAACATTTCCTGGATTTGTAGTTCCAGTAAGATTCTTAGTATTCATGTTTAATTATTTTACAATGTCTTTAAAATCTGGAGATAATTTGAGCTTTCTGCTTATGGTGGAGAAGGTATAATAAACATCTCTCTAATGCCCAGTAAACACTTACCCCTTATTGTTCTCTTTATTTTTATGCATGCATTCAATTTCATAGCAACAATAAAATTGTCCCAGGCTGCAATCTTTCACTTCTTGGGTGGTTAATTCAGATGTTTTGACCACCGTGCCTTAGTGACTGTGGTCTCCCCTGGAACTGTACTGTAACTGTCCAGAAACTCTATTTTAAACTTATGTAGTTATAACAGAGTCAAACTAGGGCTTCAAACTTTATTCAGGACAAATTTTACAAATTCTGAGCCTTGTTGCACACAAGCAATCTTAGTGAAATTAACAGCTCAGACCTGCTATAGTTCAAATTTGCGTAAATTCACTGGCAACAGAACTGCTCCTAGGTTGCAGCAAAATGAACGAGAAGAGTATGCTTGAAATCCAATAGCTTAACGAGAAGCTCAAAGTCCTACACAAGTACATACTGCAGGACAGAGGACTCATATCCTACACAGCTGTTATGTGGGTGAAAATCCTAATTTTAGAGAAGAATATGACAAGATATTAAAAACCACTTCTCATGTCATTACTGTGATTCACGAGATTCTCTTCAGCAGGTATCACTACATTCCAGTAAAGATCTTCTTACCTAAAAGTTCCTGAAAAGCCCCAATTCAGTGACAGATGTCCTTCTGCCTTTGGCAACAGGATCTTTAATTAGTTCCCAGATATAGAAGTAATGTTGACCCAAAAAAAGTAACAAATCAGATGAGCTATCACATTTAGTTTTTCTCCATGAATTCATACCCTTATTCTTCAATAGTACCAATCAACAAAACTACATCTTGATTCAATAGCTTGATACGTTTATCTAGAGAACGATCATTTCTGCTTTTTTCCTTTCTTTTCACAATCAGCACTCAAACATAGAATAAAAATCACTTGTAAATTTTTTTTTAAGATTGAGTAGAGGGGTTTTTTTACTACTAATCTAGCTTACTTTTCTCTCCGAAAAAAATGCTTTTATGAAAAATGGTAGTCAGACAGATGATGGTGCTCACAGCATTATCCTGTTCATGGAAAGCTCTGAGGATGAGCTGGATATGTGTCAGTGCATGCTTAATGCATGAAGCAAGCTGAACCATTATACTTGGATAAAATAAAATCAGATGTTTAGGACTAGTTTAATAGGGGAAGAAAACCAGCTACATTTACTATAACTCAAATGAATTCAAATGAAAACACTTACCAATTACTGCCATGGTTACTTGGCAATGCATCTTCAAGTCCCATGGGAAAACTGTACAGGCAGGAGACTGACAACTATGCACCAGAGTAGCCTTAAATTCAGTTGCACAGAGCTGAGGGCAAGAGCAGTAGTATCTTTCAAGGAAAGGTCAGAAACAAGCTCACTACAGCTCGAGCTTTGGGTGTTAAGTATTGCCTGTACATACTAAGAATTAGATTGTAAGATGCTGACATCGCCACTAAGTAATAAGAAGGGAAACGTGCACTGTTTCATATTTGTAAAACAAGAAACATATGCAGATCTGTCAGTCTTCAAGGGTTAGCTGGAAAATATTAGGGGTATAGATGTACAGTTAGACTGTGTCCTCCTGAAAGTACCACCAGATATGGCTGGTGTCACAGTTTAGGGTCAGGGTGGCACCTTAGACCTGTAACAAACACTCTCTGTTAACCCCACTCCCTCCCCAAGGGGGAAGAGGAAGGGAATAAGGGAGGGAGACTTAGAGAATAGAAAAGAAAACTAGAACAGCTTTAATGAAAAAGAAATAATAATAATAATAAAAATAGAATATGTACAAATATATACAAAACCCACTATCGAAGCCAACCCCCCTGATGGTAATTATATCACTGTCACCAATGCTGTGGAGCAGGCACCGGGGGAGTGCCAGGCTGGGCCCCGCAGCAGATGGGAACTGTGTTCAGGAGCTGGATTCTGGTACCGGATTCAGGAACACACCGATTGGGATTGAAGGCAGAACGAACAGAGTCCTCCTTGGATGCTCCAAGGAAGGAACTGAAAGAGGACCTGAGCCAAGCCAAGCTGGCGAAGCAGTCCAAGAAGGAGAAGAGCCCAGGAGCCCCCATAGAGAGAGCAGCTATAGACCCTCCAGATCCCTCAGCTTTATACCAAATATGATGTATTTGGGCTGGAATACCTCGCTGGTCAGTTTGGGGTCACCTGTCCTGTCCGTTCCTCCCTGCAGGTGCAGCCTTTCACTTTCCTGCACCCCCCCAGTATGGTGCAGAAGATCCAGCAGTGGCCTTGGTCTGCACACCACTCCTTGGTAGTAACTCTAACCATGGGCTGTTATCACTGCCAGCAGCAGACACTGCCTCTGAAAACAGGCTGCTGACTTCAGACAGTGCAGTTAGTTAGAAGAACTGAGCTGAAAAGTAAAATCACTGAACGGAACCAGCTCTGTTCTCACCCAAACCAGGACAGCTGCTGAACAGATTTTCCCTATGTTCAAGACAACCTAGCAAACCTCAAACCATGGGACAGGACTTCTGGTTACCCAGCCCTGAGCTGACTCCCCCTCATGAGAAAGAAGTAGTAACAGTTATGACAACTCAAAAATTTGACTTATGGGAGCTTTGCAATGAAAGGCCCACAAACCACTTGCCATTCAATAACAGTCCTTAAAATCACATAAAGCAATTTCTTTAGCCATAAGTTTTATGGAGCTTATACGATTACAGTTATTCTATTACCTTGGATGCTAAAGCCTGACCACACACTGTGTGGAAAGCTATTTTGCTTCATCTCTGTCCCATTCAGCAAAAACTTCTCATAACACTGGGAGGAAAAGCAGCCAGCACACAGATTCACAGTCCATTTTGTCATTGTTTAATTTTACAGTTGGCAGAACAATTAAACAGACACATAAAAAGGCCAAAAGGCAGGTAAGCTTTACCGGATTTTTTGCCTCATCTATATTTCGGAGGCCAGCACACTTAAAATAACACCAGCATACAAATGGTAAACTATTCTGACAACACAGATGCACTGAAATTCAATGCACTTAAGCCCAGCTCTGACAAGCAATCTCCTGTCGTAGTAAAAAAATATTTCCTCTAAGAGTTCCCGTTAGCCTTGTATTTATTTCAGTCACCACCATGAGATAGTGATAATGCTTTCAGATAAATTGTTTTTAACTACCAGGGATTATCACCATTACTGTGTATAAAACGCTAAGGTCCAAGACTGAGTTCTTCCTTTTAACAGGCTGCCCACATGCTAAAATCACTCCAGTCCCAACAGCTTTTAAGCAAAACAGACAACACAAAAGAAAGATATTTTACAATCCCACATTCACAGAGATAATGCTGAAGCACAGATTCATGAATGGTGGCAAATGGTAATTTAACCTAGACTGCCTCAGCAGATACACCCAAATAGTCACCGTGGTTTTGGGGATGCCTAACAGTATTCCCCCAGTACCTATGAGAAGGGTATCAAGATGACAGAAACAGGCTCTTCAAACCCAGGTATGGAAGGAGAACAATAGCTAATGGGCATAGATTGAAACAAGGAAGTTTGGACAGGGTGGAAGGCAAAGTTTTTGCACCCTGAGGACAGCCAAGCAAGGTTATACAGTCTTTGTCCATGGGGATGTTTAAAACCCAAATGGATAAAGTCCTGGGCAACCTGTCTGACCTCTGGGCTAGCCTGCTTTGAGCAAGGGGTTGGATTAGAAATATGCCAAGGTGCCTTCCAGCCTCTCTATTCCCATGATGTTAAGAAGGAAATGTTACTACAATTCTGAAAGCAATAAAATATTATGCTTTATTTTTTCTTTCAAAATATCTTTTCTCTGAAAAGTTTCAACAAAATCAGTTATCACTCTCAGTAATTTATTCAGTCCAAAATTAAAGTTTTCAGTTTTCAAATATTAACTTAAATATAATTGAAGCAAGAATCAAACTACAACTTGAAACTGAAAAAGTTAATAACTACTACTTTTTGAAATGATGTAACCAAAACATAGTAAAAAATTTCTGGATTCTTGTTTACTTTCTGGGAGGACATAAGCTAAATCAGCAGAAGCTGATGAAGTAATTTAATTTGAATGAAATTCACATTTCTTGCTGGGGAAAAAAAAATTGACAAGAATTTCACCTAAGCCATCTTCAAAGTTTTGTTACAAGGCCTTCTACCTCTATCTGCTGAAGAGTCAGGAAGCAATTCTACACAACACTACATGCCCTTACACCTTACCATTTGCAAGGGAAGTCCTACGCACCCAGCCTCTAACAGGAACGCCCAGCATTCTGCTAGCTCAGACTCCACCTCCTTTGGGAGCTGACCTTAATATTTAACCTACTTTAATCATGCTGCAGAATGAATTATTGCTAAAAATTATGAAGCTGGAAAACACTATTACTGTTCGCAATTACTGTTATTTTTTAAAGAAAAAAATGTTTGTTCTTGTTATTCTATTTCCAGTAAAGTGAAATGAAAAAACAACATGAAATTAAACACACCAAACAAAGTGGTAAGGCATTGCCAGAAAGAAATGAGCTGTACAGATGTGTGGCACAGGCACCAACAAGCAGAATTTACAAGAGATGCAAAGCCTTTAATCTGCAGCTTTTTGCTTATTACTTGCACAAATTTCAGTGAAAGACAAATAATTTTCAGTTCTGAGGGCGCTTCTCAGACAGTTGGGCATACTGCTAACCAGAACAAGTGTTTGATGTGTATTTTTGTTTCTTAGCAAAAGTAAATTTTTGAAAATAACTCTAAGAATAATACAAGAAGTTTTTTACGATGGCTCAAAATCTGATGTGTTTCTCTAAATGTATCCCATCACATATAAAGGAGACAGGGAAATATATTTGCTGTTTAATTTTACTTGGATCTTGGCCTCTTTTGTGATTTGTTGATAATCAAATTCACACCTCTGTTCCTGAGTGTTCAATATTGATAAAATACAGCTGAGACTGATGGGTGCAGAGAGGGGTCGTGGTGAGGTAAATCAGAGGAACCAGAGGAATTCTTGAGAGGAATCACAATGAAAGAAGTTTGACTAGAAAGGTCTGTCCATAGAAATATGGAGCATCCTGATCTTAGAAGATGGACAGTTCTGGAAGACTGAAGAAAAAGACCTAGAGTATGTACTGCCCACAGTACTACAAGGAATCAGTCTGGCCTTGGGGAAGGACCCCAAAACCCGTCAGCTGATATCAGAATTATAGCATTATAGATTTTAACTTTTCTCTCTTGGTTGTTTGGGGTTTTTTTTGTTTGTTTGGGTTTTTTTTTGTTTTTTTTTTAATTGTTGTTGTTGTGGTGGTTTGGGTTTTTTGTTTTTGTTTTTTAAGAAAATCGATTGTGTATGTTCAAGTCCTGCAGTCTGGGTTGTTGGTTTTGTAGAAAAGCGTATCTTGCATACAGAAAATTTGAGTATACTTTGCTTTCCAGACCAGAAGATAAACAGAGAAATTAATTTGTTCCTTTTGCCCTACTACAGCTACCTGCAGCAATGCGTGACCAGTCCAGATGCTTCCTCACCCTGTGTTTGCAGCAAGAGAAGCCCTTGCTTCCCATCCTAAAAATTTGATGACCCTGACATTTCTAGTATATTGGTCATTTTAAATAACTATAAATACCCTAACACAATGGCTACCCAGAAAATAAAACTTAGGATTTATTTTCCAATGTCATAACTGTCTGCTCTCACTTAAAATCCTCCTATCTGATTTAAACAAGAGAGGATGGAAACCTTATTCAGTGGGTAGCTAAAATGAAGTTGCCCAACTGATCTGGCACATCTGCAGCTACCTCCTTGTATTAAAGAACTCTCTAGTTCCTTCAGAATAAAACATCCTCCTGTTGAAGCTTCAGATCAAAATGAAAACTCGATTCTATCTGCAAGATATTGATCCATTTGGGACTTATTTATTGTGCCTAGCTTTATAAGTTCAGGCCTCCTAGGCTCAAAACAAAACTGTGCAGTAGTTTCTGAGGAGCCCCAGGCAAACTCTCCCTTTGTCCTCCCACCCTGATTCTTCTGTGTCCTAATATCAAGCAAACACAGATTGCAGTCAGCCCTCTCTGAAAGGCTTCTTGCAGATAGCAGCATGTCTTAGCACTTTTTCATAACCTAAAACCCCACCCTGCACCCTCTCACTGAGCTACAGAGTTTAAAACCAATCCTTTGGCATTAACAGGACCCATCAGACTCAGAGTAAAAAGTGAGGTTAGAGACAGAGCAGCCAGGGCACTCTTCTTCACAGCTTTGCACACAGCCTCCCATTCTCACAGAACCAAGGGTATTTTTAGAAAATCTTCTGTTTTGTCCATTTGCAATATCACCATAAGCTATAGTCATCACTAAAGTAACCTCACTCAGGCAGTCATTCAAGAATGAATGTTGCAACTCAGAAAGCTACAAATATTTGGGATTGGTGGGGGTGGTTGAGTATTTCAGCTTAAAGTAGCTGGTAACATAATCTTTTTACAAAAGAAACATTTCGTCAAATTTCTAAATGTAAATTTTATTCTTCTTCCTGATATGGTGCTTCAGTAGGAAAGCAGTAGGTACACGCTGTGTGTCTACAGTGCAAAAGCACTGTAAAGCTGATAAAGACAGACAAGCCTTAACTTATGCCATATAAGTACAATTTTTTTGTCCCTTTCTAAACATAAGTTATCCCACTGTAACTTCAGTAGTATGGTTATGGCAAATAACCTTTTTAGTGTGAAAGTATTTATTCTGCTACAGTTTATTCCCAAACAGGAAGTGGACTACAGGACTATAATTCAAAGTACCACCTAATGATAAAATGGCAACTACACAAGAGCAGCTGTACAGATACAATTATTTTGGCAAGAAGAAATATGCCCCACAACAAAAAAGACTGATTTATATATGTGTACACACACATGCAATACAGTCTTTTCACTCCCCCCTGTACAGATGAACACCCACACCATTCCCGCATGCACAAACCAAAGAACAGAAGTGCTGTGGAGCACAGGGCAGGGACTCAGTTCAGGGCCTTGTAAGCTTGAGCAAGCATCATTGTGTCACATCACACCTGAGCTGGAGAGCACAACACCATGCCAGTCAAAGCTACCATCCCACAGAACTCTCTCCTTCAGTCATCAATATAGAAACATAGAAACAAAAAAGCATAGAAATGTCTGGGTTGGAAGGGACCTCTAGAGGTCATCTAGTCCAACCCCCCTGCTGAGAGCAGGGACATC
>JAAGNO010028552.1:86103-117316 GCA_033439905.1 Ceryle rudis | reverse complement strand
AAGAACTTCCTCCTTATTTCTAACCTAAATCCACTCCTTTCTAATTTAAAACCATTACCCCTCGTCCTTTCACTACAGGCCTTTGTAAACAGGACCTCTCCAGTCCTTTTGTAAGCTCCCTTCAGGTACTGGAAGGTGGCTCTTAGGTCTCCCCAGAGCCTTCTCTTCTCGAGGCTGAACAATCCCAGCTCCCTCAGCCTCGTAAATATCACTGACTTATTTTTAATTCCATTTCATTATGTGCTCTTGGAGCTATTTTACATGCATGTTGTGTTACCTATTTGTCTGGTTACTGCCCCACTGATTCATTTAATCAACTAATATTGGAAACACAGCAGGCGGATGAAATGCACTCAGCTTATCACTAACAGTCTGATGCCAATTCAGCAGTGATGTTACAGCCCTCACTCCGTTATCAGCTCCTGCCCCCTGCACTAAGTTAGACTTTAATTTGCCATTCTTTTCCCTAGGATAGAGTGCATTTACACTCCCCTTTGGATGTATTTTCTGTTCTAGATCTCTAGTTCTGAAAATAAAGACGACCCATGAGCTACATGACAATTAGACAGCATTTCGTAACAGGAGAAACAGTGTATCTACAGGACCTTTTTTGCATGGTTATATTTCACATCTCTAATTGCATAGAGACATGCTCTGATTACATTAAATGCAAATCAATAATGTTAGGGACAGTTTCAATGAACCTCAGGAGATAAGATTTGTGTTCTGAAGCTTACTGAGGCCAATCTTGTTTCTGAATGTATAATAAATTTGCTGTGCAAGTTCAGTTTTGCAAGGACCTAAGCACTTCCCATGACTTGTGGTGCATGCCTTTAGCTCCCACTGAGACTAATGAGACCTTAAAGGGATGGACAAATTTCAGAAACCGGAATTTTCTGAGATATTAAAGGGATTCCTGCCTGTGGACCTGATCCCACACCATGATGAATGCCCTGTATTACTGCTGAAGGAAGCAGAAGTGGAAAATACTCATTCTCTTGAAGGAGAAGATTACAGAAAGCCCTAACGTGTTAGAATGGAAAAAAAACCAGCTCATGGAATGGAGCTTGTCAATACCACCATTAAGAGCCTTTCAGGAAAGCTGGTTGGTGGGGCAGCTAGCCAAACCGGGGTTACAACAGTGTGAGTTAGGAGGGCAAGACACGATTACACTATCATTATTTACCAGGCGAGATGGAGATATTTTTTTCAAGCACGGCGGAATTGCATCAGCCCTTGAACATCTGTCTGGGAGTAAAAGTGGCTCACAAGCATAGAGAGGCTAGCTGCAATTGCTGCAGATAAACTCACTATCACAAGAACTCCAAGAACACGTTTGGTAATTAAAGGAGTATAAATGTAGGGCATGTGACTATCCCATCTCCTCTTCTCTATCTCATGCCACAGGAAAATGAGGAATGACAAAACCAAATCTTATTTTCATATTCTTTTCCACCAAGATTAAATAAGATTACAGCAGAAACAGAAGGGCAGTCACACTGGTTTATGTGAGGACAGTGTTGTGATATTGGGAAGCTGGTTGGGGGAAGAAAAAAAAGCACCAACACACAAAAAAAATCTCATTAGTCTATTTTAAGAAGTCATCTTATATAACAGGAAGCTAGCACAGTTATTCTGGATGCTTGAACACAGTCTGTCACATTGCCATAAGCAAAGAAAGTATAAAGAAGTATGTGTGACCATTTGAAGACTGTTAGTTTTAATTAGTCTGTAATAATGTTGGTTACATAAATCTTTGAAATTGAATCAGAGGAAGAAACTGTCATGGAGATTAAGCCTACATAATATCTACATCATTCCAAAGCTAAGGGGAAAATAGGCCTTTCCTTGCAAATGTCAAGCTCAGAGATGAAGGTGGCAGTCAGTGTGTGGTAAGTGTGGCCAGTGTCTGAGTTCTTCAGAACAGGAATATACACTTCAAGGGATACAGAAGACATGTGGCTGCTCCTTGGCAAAGGAACACTTTTCTGTCCAGAAGCTAACAAGTGAAGCACCAGCTATCTACATATAATTTAGCTGGAAACCTAGAAGGGTGCCTCAAGGTTGTGGCATCTCAGCTACCACCCCAGCTTAGCCTCAGAGTGCTACAGTACTGCCCAGAGCTAACACACTCCCTCTACCATTTCTTTCTACTAGCCCAGACATGTAACACAAGGCAGGATGTGGTCCATGGTTTCTTAGATTTCTAGGTTAGGGGTTAGAATTTGGCTAATAGCTTTGGTCTCAAACAGTGTTAAAGATGAAGAGATGTACTAGAATTTTGAAAAGACCAGGGAAACATTTCAGTGCCTTAAAACCACACATGCCTTTTTTTTTTTTTAACCTTTAGCATACATGGAAAGACAAATAAAATAATCTATACCAGATTGAAAAGAATGTTGTGTCTAACTCAAACCAGAATTTTGTTGCTTTCATTTCTGATGTCAAACAAACAACAACAACAAAAAATGTTCATACAGTTTTAGTTATTAACCTGATAAGAATTAAAGGAGGAATTGTTTGGAAACTACACAGGTTTTTGGAGCTTCACCCCAACCAACCACTGCCCACTTCTCCTAAGGTTGCTCAGGTGTGTATAGATCAGAAGCAGCACACATCCAGAAATCCAGTGCCACAGAGACACTTTGCAAACATCAAGGAGAGAGAAAAAAAAACAACCCACGCACAACATAATTTAGGCACTAGTATATAACTGTGTGTAACACATCTGGAGCAAATTTTGAGGCATCTGATTTTGTGTCTCTCCACATAGTTCTGTATGATTTCATAGCAGCTAGTTCACAGAGAGCTTGAAACTTGTGCAACTTTATCCCTGTTAGATACAAAACTAAAAGCCTTGTAATCCACAAATGACTTAAAATAGGATAAAAAAGATGAAAGGATAAAAGTTAGGTCAGCTAATAAAAATATAAATACATATAAGAAATTACAATTACTGAATATTATTAAAGGTTAATGTAATGCTTTACTGATTTTTATCCACTCAGGTTTTAGGATGCTGGCTCAAAAAAGAAAAACCTGTTTAGGCACATCTTTTACATGTAATATTAAGTCTTCCCTTCATGAAAAAGTACCTACATGCCTCAGTACTAGGATCTTTTCATAGTGAATAATGTATAACCAAGGAAACATATATTTGATCATACTTTTTAAATAGGCATATTGAAAGTTAGAAAAGAAGCAAAGGTAATAAAACTCCTCTGATTCACCATCCAAATATCTACAATCACATTACTTACATTGGCTTCCATGCCATCTTTATCATTACTAGATTATAGCTAGATAATCACATGCACGAGACTTTTCTTCATGTCTGATAATAAAACTTTTTGCTCAGACATTCCTGGTTAGAGCTGCAGCTCCCCTTATGGAAGTACAACAGTATGGAAGTGAAGAAAGATAGCCATAGAGATCCCCAAGTCCACAGGGATGGTGCAAAGCCAAAAGAAATGGAAGAGTCACAATTCCCTGGGCACTTGCTACCATCACCAAACAGACTTCATCTGAGAAGGCATCTCGACTGAATTTCACAGTACCTTCCCACCCCCACAGTACCTGATCTAGCAGTACATTTCTCATTTGCAGGGAGATTTTGAATAACGTTACAAACTTCTCCCTGCAGCTTTCTTTAAGAAACTGCATCTGTTTCTCTCTTCCATGCTATCCGATGTGTGAGTGTGGCTGTGAAAGAGTGAGACGCACAGCATGTGTGTAACTGGGAGAGGCAGAGGGAGATGCAAACGTGCTGGGACTCCATATACCCTGTAACTCAAGAATTCCCTTACAGAGAGCTAAAGAGGTTAAGCCTTTTAAAGGTACACTGCTTTTATATACATATATACACAGAATGTAATTTTTACCTCTGCAATTAAATGAGCTAAATATAATTTACATAGCAAAGTACACATAAACATAAATATTTCTCTTGTATATAGGCAAACCTAGGCTGTTGAAATGGCTGATGGAAAAAGACAATTCCAATTACTTCACTGCAAAAGCCAAGGCTCGCTTTTAACATCCAAGATGAATTGCCTATACCTCTGCTGTCCTGCTGGTCACAGCTTGTCATGTTGAGAAAGCAAGCACATCCCTGAAGAGCTGCCTTTTTAGCCTACCAGTGATCCAATTTACAACACAGACCCACAACGAGTTATGTTGGTGCAACAATGTGAAGGAAGGGGGAGAGGAGTCAGTAAACTGTGGTATGAGATCAAGATGTAGCCAGAAGTGTGATAAGGAGTGATTCCCTGGGTCCTCTCTCTATTTCTGTGCCATCATAGTCTTTTATCTTCCCCCCAGCCCATTAACATTCTCCCAGCTGTTTCCATAACATGACTTTCAATTTCATTTCTCTGACTACAGTTTGATTTAAGCATGTTTGCAGAAACTCTCCTGAGATTTTAGAATCACTGTTGCATGTCTCCTTATTCAAATAATAATGAAACCCAATCAGGGTTGATGAAATACAATGCAGGCCTGGCAACCCGAGGCCTGATTTTTCACTACCTTGTAAACTCCTGAATTGTCTACACTTGCATAAAATTCAGATGTTAAAGCATTTTAAACTCAGTTGGCCTGAGTATAAATGTTTGGACAAGAGACAGAATTTCAGTGCAAGCAACACATCCCCTCCTAGCAGCAAAGCGACACTGAGCAAGACTGCATCATCTCCCTACAACTGCAAGAACCTTGAGTAATGACATTTGTGTAAACTCCCAGTAGCATCACATTGCATACAGTGTGCACAGCAAGCACACCGCAGTCTGCTCAGAAAGGCATTACCAGCATAAAGGGCATGTGACTGAAAGCAGCATCAGGAATGTATCATTAAGGGAGCACCAGACTCTTCAGACACAGCTGTGGCTTAGATAGACAGAACTATTTCAAGGGTTCAATGTCCTTTACAATTTCTGAAATTCCCTTCATTTCCAGGAAAAAAAAGAGTCCGTGTAGCCGAACAGCACAGGTCCTGTTCAAAGTAAAGATTTTATGTAACAATTTTATCATTAGTAATTTGGGAGAAGAGACCAACACCAGCCTCGCTACAACCTCCTTTTAGGTAGTTGTAGAGAGCAATAAGGTCTCCTCTCGGTCTGCTCTTCTCATACCATCCCATACTTTTCTGTAAAACAAACTGGAAACAATTTTTTTTATTATTACAACAGCTTCTAAAGGTTGTCATGCAGTGATGCACATCACTGTCTAGTAAAACCAGACTGATGCTGCATAGTAGGACTCAGCTACATCTATACTGGTGTATCTGCTGATATACTGTGAAATTTGAACTGATTTCTCAGAGGAAAAAAAAACCACCCAAACATCAGGGAAGAAAAACAGGTCCAGGAACATGTTATTCCTTCAGAGAATGTAAGGGTGATGGACACCTAGACGTCCTCTCTGCTGTCACGCTAAGTCTAAGATTACTCCAGATGTGTGAGGGGCATTTTTCCAACCAAGTGTTTAATACAGGTAAAAGTCAGGCTCCCACACTTCTTTAGGATGATTATTCCAAGGGGTTATAACTGAACTCTCATTGAGGAAATTGTTCCTAATATTAAAATTAAATTTTTCTTTGTTTTATTCCCTCCATTTACTTATAGCTACAACTCATCCTTTATGCTAAATAATTATTCTTCTCTCCCTCTTTGAGGGAGTTACATCCCTCAAATATTTGTGGGCTGTTCTATCCCTCAGGCCACATTAGTCACCACTTAGCCAAACTATGCACATTTAGTCCTTTTTATTAGGACTCATTAATTATTCTTAATCCCCTCCTCTGAACTCCCTGATTTCTCAATCACTCTCACAACACTGTAGCCAGTATTCCCCGTGTTCCTGCACCATAACACTAGAGAGGGGAACTCTCCTTTCTGCATCCCAGTGTTTCTGGAAATATTGGATATAGTTTAGTTCTTGCATACTGCATCTCTACAGTCCTATGTCTTCTCCAGCATTATTGCTTCTCAGTGCCAAATCCTGCTTCCCTTACGCACATGCCTAGCCCAACTGGAGCAAAGCCCACAAACAGGATTAAGAGCTGGCTTTCTCCTCCATCTGAAACTGTGTTCACTTCTCATACTTTTTTTTTTTTTCCTTCTATTTCTTTTTTTTTAAAAAACAAACAAACAAAAAAAAAAAACCAAAAAAACCAACATTCATTGCTGTCTCTTTCAAGGTTTAGTACAGTGTTCACTTCTGCAGTAATAAAAGGGCCTAATTTTGAATGGTCTCTACATGGTTTCAGTACTATCTAAAGCTGTTGAATGTTAAGCATCTAAATACCTAAAATCTGGCTTAAATACTATTAACAATGTATTGTGCTCAAGCCAGTATGTTTGAAACAATTCATAGGCTGATATTTAGGAATCAATTTTCTTTCCAAGTACAGTATTTCAGTGCTTCAGTACTGTATACTTAGTTCCAATAAAAGGTAGGCATAATTATGTCTCACAACTGCCCTGCTTTATTTTTAGAAATGCAATGTTTCTGTCACCATGTGTGCTTTCTGTAAGTGTTGGCTGTAAAAAAAAAATTCTGACTTAAAAAATAACAGCAGTGCCCTGCTGCAACTAATGTTCTTAATAATCAACTAGTATTTAATAAAAATACTGATTTAGAGTATTCAGTGAGGCACTGACTCACTGAAACAATAGTGATTCACTGCTGGTGTTAGTGGCTTTGGCTTATACCATTAAAAACTCTGAAATACTGGGGAGATGACTGAATCACACCATCTCAGGAGACAGGTATAGAGGCAAGGACTGGGAAGTGGGTACAGCACATATTTATGGGATACATCTTACCTCCCACAGAATCAATCCTTCTCAGTGGGTACAGTATATGTCTACTGAGTGAGTGAAGAATATAATATATCCTTATCCCTTTCTCCACCCCTAGGTTGCTTTGAACCCTCAGAGATGTAAAAATGGAGCAGAGAATTTGTATTGACTTCTCGCCTTCCAGTGTGTGAAGGCAACGGAGTATCCCATCCCATTCCCCCCACAGTTTCAGTGCACACCTACATAAATAAAGCTTAGGCAGAGACCTCTGCAAGAGAAGGCAAATCACAAGCCTGGCAAGAGGAGAGATGGTGACATAAATACCCATCTGCTGAGCAGACCTGGTCATTAATGGAAACCATTTATCAGAAAAACAACCTTCACTCTTACAGGGCAGTTTCACTAAGAGTATGGGAACTGTACTTTGTTCACAGGTGTCCAAAACTACTAAAACCAGTCTCTGACAAGGATGAAACGACAAAGCACTATCTAAGGACTAAGATTTACCATTTGATATTACTTTGGCTCTGCCTGCTGCAATGATACATTCTTTGTTTCATTAGCTGATGCAGTTTTTGCTTCTTAAGAGCATAGTTCTGATTTGGCAGGCACAACCACAGCAATGCCTAGGAAGTCATGACAGCACTGTAACAGCATGACCACCCCACCTGGCTACTCAGACCTGCTCTTCTAAGTCACAGTCCAGAGCGGACCTGTGACATTTTCTATTGCATGGGGGTAGAGGCAGCATTTCATATCTACGAGTAAAGCCACATAAAAGCTAACATGTGCAGACCTTGAAGGTCTTTTAGTGAAAGAAGTTGTTTTACACTTCCTCCTCAATAATATGACCAGGATGTGGGTAGGAAAACTCCAGGGTTAGGAAGGTGTCAGCCAGAAATACCACAGGTGGCCTATCAAAAGGCTTTGTGGCAAGAAAAGCATTCCACGGCAAGAACATGATACACAAAAAAAATTTGATTAGCATTTTCTGTTGACAATCCCCCTGAAAGATTAAAGAGGTAAAAAAAGAAAGAGAAACATGAAACTGTATTCAAGGGACATTAGGAAAAGAAACAGAAATGCCACCTAAGGCAGTGTACGATATCTAATTGTCACTTGCAAAAAAATACTTCTATTCTATCTTTCCTCTTTTTTTTTTTTTTAATTGGCAGGATCTGAAGCAAATTATTATTATAATCTAAATTAATTTACATTTTTAAAAGAATGTGAGAAAAGAAAGCCATCTTACAATGAGTAATGCAGCATCAATCAGCAGAAACACTGTTTGGAGGCAACTATTCTAACTACAATCTGTGGAGACCATTATTTGAGAGTTTTCATTAAAACTGATAATATTTTCATTTGGGAATGCCTTAGGTTTAAAACAGCAGCTACACTGCATGACCAGACTGGGTCTAGCTGGTATGCTGGTTGGTCTATTAGCGAATTCACCAGACTCACACAATTTACTATACTGAGTTTAAAAGGGCTGTTTGGGCAAGGGCTTTATATAAAGCTACAGGGGGGGCTGGGGCTTCCCTTAGGCAGCACAGATGTGCTCTAATCCAGAAAGAAGACCAAGAGCAAAAGTCACAGTTAGTCTCCTTTCAGAAGGGCAGTTCTGACAGCAGCAACAAATAATTAGACTGCCAAATGCTGAATAAGTAACTTCCTTTTCTCTTCCCAGATCTGCACATAAATTCACATTTATATCACCTCCAGTGAGAAGAAGTGCATAGAAAACAATTAGGTGTATACATAATACTGAACCACGTGAACCCAATTAGCTGTCCAAACAAATAGTATCCATAGCTTCTATACTGTCTGGGGAGAGAGAGAGAGAGAGAGAGAGAGAGAGAGAGAGAGAGAGAGAAACTCCTCTAAAAGACATTGAGAGCATCAATATTAGGTTCCTACTCAGAGCTAATGCCTGTAGGAGTTCAGCTTCTCCATAGATTGAGAATCTAATCGGCTGGTTTAGTAAGAATATCCTTCATTACATCGCAATTAGTTTAATACTACGGCATACAACAGATATGGCCTCCTCCATAGACTTTCAGAAAAATCACAAGTCTGTCACTTTTGTTCTTAGGTGCACATGCAGGTTCTCTCCACACCTTCAACTTCAGAAGGACCTCTATGTATCTGCTGCCCTTTACAATCATATTTCCAACGTATCTTCCAAATAATCTGTTTTGACTGACTGTAAATGAATTTATTTCATATTGGTTCCTTAATCAAATGTATGCCCACATCTCAAGAAGTAAAATATTTAGTTTGTACAATTACACAACCAAACATATTTATTCATAAACACACCCACCAGGAACAGGAACATACATAATCACTGATTTTTATTCTTGTTGGTACTACCATTCCCAAGCCACTGACAACTAGCCAATGAACTTTCAAGTGAGCCCTCTGTAACTTTAAAACATCAGAACTAACTATAGAGGTTTTCCTCACCTAGTACATGTTTTACAGAGCCTGGTCCAGCCCCGTCGAGATTTGGACTGTAGGTGTTAGCACTAGAATCAAGCAGTATTCAGAGGAAATGTAGGGAGAAGGAGACATCATGGCATCTGGTACATCAGTGACACACAGCCTATTACACTGGGGACATGGAACATGAAAAAAAGCAAGGGGAAGACAAAAACATATGAAGAGAATAAGGTTAAGAAGTGTAGTGATGTGAATTATAAATCACAGTAGAGGCAAATAGAGGCAACTGACTGCAAAAGAAATCATGAAACTGAAAGTGTGGCAAAATTCAATTCATCATGAAGCACCCTGCTCTCCACTGGAGCTGACATTACCTGCCTGATCCAGAATGATTTATCTGCTGAAATTCTAATGCATATTGCATTCACAGTCAATTCACTGTCAGAAGACACTTTCTCTGCAGAGATTTCCCAAACCAGAAAAACAGAGCAGCCGTTCTGCAGAAACTCCCTCACACAGAAATCTTTCATCACAAACTCCCTTTGCACATGGAAAAACTCTTCAGCAGCAAAATCCACTCATGGCAAATGAACAGATTTGCCAAACGTTTACATAAAATTCCATTTGTAATTATTTGCATCATCTAAATCATTCTTTGTAGACATCCACTGTGTAAAACCACTCAAAGCTAAATAAAAACTGCAATAATGTTATTCTTAAGCACAAGATTCCCTCAGTTATATCTTCATATCCCAGTCACTTCTTTACATGAAGAACAGTTTCAGCAGATAAAATCTATTTATTTATTTTATATTGTGAAAAACATGGGTCAAAAAGTTTTTGTCTTCTCTGTACTGACAGATCCAAGTTTTCCAACCAAAGCTGACTACATTATAACATTTTTGACAGATGTTTGTCCACTCTCTAAAACACCCTATGATGGCAACTCCATAACTTTCACAGGCCATCTACCCCAGTGTTTCATTATCCTTACCATACAGGAATCTTTCCAAATGTCTAGTATGAATCATCTTTGCTATATTTTTTTCCCATTCATCACAAACATGGTGGAAATATTCTCTTCTACCTTTTTAGATCATTATGGGACCCCCCTCAGTCTCCTCTTTAAATAGGGCTGTTTCTTTCAGTGTCTTCTTGGAGATTTTATTTTCTACATATGATCCTTCTCACCGTTCTTCTCTGTCCCCTTCCCAGTTTGTCCACCTCTTCCTGGAAGCAAAGAGCCCAGACACATGACTGCTCTTCACCATAGCCAAAGGTTTGGTTGTAACTACTAATTTTTTTTATTATTATTACTGCTCTATTATGCACCACACTGCACCATCTACAACACAGAAAGAAAACACAACCCTCATCTTCAAATCACATGTGGTAAAAAGAGTTTTGCACTAAATATGAAAGTGGTGAGTTTTTTCAAAAATGCTTAAGATACACTTGGTCCTGACAATGAAAGGAAAAGGGAGTCTTAAAACCTATAATCAGACTTTATGCTTCATGTGATTCCTTGGTTTTTCCATTGCTATTTTCTTCTTTGTTGTTTTTTTCTTACTCCCACCTTCTGGAGTGTTATCTTACTCTTTCAAGCTAGCTATTTTAACTCTGCAAATACTACTTGCACTGTTCAGGGCTTTAAGACAGTAAATCTTAGAAGCAGAACACAGTTGCTGCTCTTAAGATTAAAACAACTCTGCATTTGCTCCCTTGATAACGTGCCTATGAAGCAAGCACAGTGAGAGCACACCTCGGCATAACTTACTGTGGTAAAATCTCAGTGTTGCCTTTGTGGATTACATAACATTTAATGTTTCAAATAAGGTATGACAACACATTTTCAACCTTTTTTTCCTTTTTTTTTTTTTTTTTTTTTCAAATGGGCAGTCTCAGCCAAGCCAAATGCACTGTTTGTAAACAGAAAGCTCATTCCTACTTATGGCCTGCAAGCAGACACTCCACAGCCCTGGGGTAAGCTGTGAGCCAAATCAGAAAGCCTTTACATTCAATTAGTAGCTTTACTTTTCCTCTTGGATTTGTAACTGCAGAAACCAATTTAGGATGAGAATGAGCAGAATCCTGGGAGCTGTCAGGAGTGTGGCAGTGTACTAGGCAGAACTCCACTTGACAGAAACCACACAAAGAAAATACTGAACTCACTTCCCTGCCCTTGGCCCTCCCGGTCACTTTCGAATGCAGTTCTCCCAGCTCCCCTCTTCTCTCGTTTCTAATTATTCCACTTCTCATATCATGATTGATGGACAGTGCAATCAAAGGTACTGTAGAAAAGGTACTATGGAAACTAATAAGAGGAATGTAAATAATTATGTGCTTGTTCACTTCCATATATTTTTCTTTAAATAATTTTTTTCATTAACTTGAGTTGGAATCTGAGGCAAGATTGACAACTTCTATTTCTTATGGTAACTACATGGGGGTCTATTCCAGTGGACACTAAGAGCTCAGAGGCTACATGCCATGACAAGAAAGGAAAGATTGGAAAAAACTACACTGATTTAAGATGTTTATATTACGCTTAATTTTTCAAATTTTAAAATACTGTTTGATTTGTATTTAAATTATCATTGAAGTAGCAATACCAGTATTTCAGAGAATCTTCAGACATAGGTCTGAGAGGACCTTTTCTGCCTCAGACCAAAATAATAGTGGGAAAGGTCTGTCTCATTATTAATTTTTATCAAGCACCCAATCTAGCCACTTAAAGAATCTATCATATTAGGCTTCAGTGTTATAATTCTACAAGTATCTGAAATCACATTACATCTAAATGGAATAACCAATAAAACATGTCACTTTGCTCTCGTTCTTTTTGAGGATGACACTAATTTATGTTACCAGAATTCTAATTTCATCACTAGACCACAATTAACCAATACAGTGGAATGATCCATAACATGCTTACGGAGAAATAATCTGAAATTTCATTTCAAATTAAATTGTAGCCTTGTTCCACTGAACAATACTGCTAGGATCCTCAGCAGTTATCACTGCATCATTGCTCTCCAGAACAGCCTGTCTGTACTGGGAATCTCTAAGTGTCTGTAGTGCTCAGAAGAGGCCAAAAATACGGCGATTGTGCACTACTTGGTACAATGCCTTCAGCTTTTCTTGCACTCAGCAAATGCCTGAGAAATTCTTCTTGGGAAGACTTAATTTTTTTTTTCTGCATCTTTTGTAAGTATGGCTGATCAAAACCAATTCTTTGGGAAGAGATCTAATGCAAAGTTTTATTTTAAGGAAATGTGAATGGTTGTGCTCTTTTACTGGACATTTCTCCTTCGCAGAAGGCACACACAGCATTGTACTATCAGTAATACCTAGTTCAGGTAGACTATTTAGCCCAAACAAAAGATTAAAGAAGAAATCAAAAATTCTGATTGCAACCAACATTCCAATTAGTTCTCAGCTTCCATTTTTTATCACAAATATTTCTGTATTTTTTTTTTTTAAAGGAAGACAGAGGAAGTGTCACTTCTTTAAATTATAAAATCTAATATAGAATTTATACAATAATAAAATGTTCTAAATTTTCATCAAAAACATCTACAAATATTGTTTTTTCAGACAAACCCTGTTTACAGCTGCTCTGGAAATAAAAGCATGATATAGAAAGTCCAAAGTGCAATCTTTTATGTACTATACTTGCTTTAATGCACATGACCACACCTCTCCCTCCAGGCACTGAATTTAGAAAGTATTAAAACCTACTACTAATACATAGTTAATGGACTAATTCCTTTAGCTCAAAGAACAATATGAGCGTTCCAAGTCCAAAGCTTCTAGTCACCACTCTAAGTTCAGTCAATCTTTCAGCATTTCAAGACAATTTAACCATCTCCGATCAAGAGTAGCACAAATGCAGATGCTCCTGAAGTGACCTTCTACTCTTCCATCCCAGGCCCACCTGAGCTACAAGCCCTGGTGCTCCACTAAACACATGACACCAACTACGAGTGCCCTTGAAGCACAGCACAAGATATTAATTCCTTCCGCACCCAGTCACAGAGGGACACCTGAAGCTACCAAGACAAGCAGACCCAAGATGATATGCCTCCGCATGAGCTGCTCATGTAATGCTTTCTAGATCCATAGGTTCTTGGAAATCATCTTAGCTGTAATGAAGAGCAGCACAGCTGGATGCTCTGGCTGAGCAAGCAACTGTAGCCTCCTATCTGCTATGCAGAACTCAGCATTGCATTAGTAGCTCTGGGACAAAGCTATCCAAATTGTGGATGAGTTGTCTGTGTATAATGGTCACTCAGCTGTCTCCCTTTAGTACTGCATTATCTGAGGTTTTCAGAGTGTTTCAGTTCCCCTCTTATCTCATTTAATGGAGAATTGACTATAATACAGAATTATATTAAATGCAGGTAAAAGCTTTCATGAGCCATATAATATCTCTTGCTGTAAGACAGGGACAGTTTCCAAAACCAGCAAGCAGTGTTATTCCTTTCAAAACACATATGCATAAAGTAACAGGATGGCTCACTGAACTCATCATTAAAAATGGACATTTGGGACAGGAGCACATAGAGGTATAGATGAATATAAGCTGGCATATGCTGGCGTGTGTGCGTGCACAAGTTCATATGCACCCACTCATGCTTTGCAGCAAATTAATTTTCTCAAAAATAGCTCATTATATCGTAAACTGACTTATACTGACAATAACTAACCATGGCAACTGCCAAATATATAAAAAGCATACAAAAACTCCTTTCAAAGCACAGTCTGTTCTTGAATCTGTCTTTTTGAAGTTTGTATGAAAACAGTGGGATGCAATAATACAAAACTAATTTGTGAAATTTTGCAAAAGAAAAGGAAAGACTTGAGTAAGTTTCTGAAGAAGCTATATTATAGAAGACATTTTTTGCTATTAAAGTCAAAAGCATCATCCTGCAATCCTGTCTGACCTCCTGTAAAACACAGGCCACAGAAACTCAGTAAGTACTGCTGATCCCACACCCTCTTTTGAGATATCATATATTGTTTAAATATATTAGAGAAAAAAAACCCCATTCATTCACTGCAGAAGTCTTTTCCAGTCTTCTAAGACTGACAGCTCTAAGCCTCATTTTTAAACCCTGTGCAGGTACTTATAACATTGATGGAATATATATGTTACCAGGTAGCTAATTAATGTACATGAAAACCAAATCAGTCAATATGACACTACCAACAAGCACAATCAGTGTCTACCGCAATATAAAAGATGACTGTGAAGACATATTCTACTGGGCACGAACCATAAAATGCACTATATTGCATTTCAGCATGCTCAAATATTTACCTAACGTATTCTATATGACAAAAAAGCCCCATAATTTTAACAACAAAGTATCTATGTCAAAAAAAAAAATTGAGTGATACATATAGTCTATAAGAAAACATACTGAAAGCATTTGAATGGTGAATGTTTCCCTCTCCACATATGGCATCCTTTTTCATTAAATGGAAAAATTGAAAAATCTGCCAATAGAAAAGGAAGAATTTAAAGTTTCATTAAAGAGCTTGCTTTCTCAGATAAGACTGAGGAAAATGGCTAGTTGCCCCAACTGTGTACATATTATGCAGCATGCAGTAACAAAAAAAAATAATAAACAAACAAATAAAGGAAGGGTCATGCCAGCAAAGCTAACAGCCTTGGCATTCACTCAAAATTTATAAAACATGAAGCAATTAGCTACTCTGTTACTTGGGGCTAGGGCATCTTTACACACCTTCATGATCTCACAGATGCTTGAGAATGTTACAACTTGGCTTTTCTGATTCAGCATTGTCCCAGAGCTGGGCAGGAGCCTGCATCTCCTGCCATGGAGGTTGAGGATGACATAAGCCACAAAGAACTCCTGGATATTTTTCTGAGGGTTCTAAAAGAAAATCAAGTCAGCTTTGAGAAGCTGCTAGCAGTAATACCAAAAGCACTGCCAACATGCTCAAGGCATTCAGTATGCTAGCAGGTAGTAGACCAGATGCTATTCACACTACTTCTGTTGAATTCTGTTGATGACTATCATCATCACACCACCGTCTCCAATCTAGAAAGTTCAAAAAGCCTAATAAAAGAAGGATCCCCGGGGTATCAGCATACACCACACCTACGGATTGCAGACAAGGGCTAAACTGTCAAGACAATTCATCCACCTACAGATGCTCTCCTGCCATCCTTGTTTTCTTGCAAGGCCTCAGCCAGGGGCAGGGAGTGGGCTGTAGCAAGATGAATTGTTCTGCCATCATCAGCCAACTCCTGGGCACACTCTTTCCCAAGGGATTCTGCTGCCTCTCCCTGTCATGTGCCCTGATGCACATCTGTTACATGAACAAGACACAGGTCAGCATTGTGAAACAATGGGTGCAACCTACAGGCTGATCTTGGGATAGAGACATGTTCAGTCATGTGAGGAGGGACAGTACATCAGGCCACAGGTACCAGCAAAAAAGAATAGGCATTGCTGCTACCCAGGCACCGGCAAGACATGATACAGCTTTTGAATGGAGGCTTTTTCCTCCCTGGAATGTAATTTTCTTTTCTTCTCAGACTTCCTCACACTGATACAAGTAAAGGGAACAAAGAAATCTCTCTGCAAGTCAACAGGCTGCAGCTAATATTCTTGATAAATTCATAGGTGAAGCCTTCTCTGGGAACAGAAGCATACAGAGAAGGATTTCATGTATCTAGTAGAGTTTTCTTGCTTAAATCAATCAGTGGGGAAAAAACAGTAAGTTTAGATCTCCACAGCTTCATGTGACAATTCACTTCACTTTGAGGATAACTAAAGGCGATCCCCAAACAAGGCTGAATAACATACTTGCATATTTGGGGCAACATTTCTTAATAGTAACCTGAGCAGCACTCAGATGAAAGGCTGACTTTTGACATCAAGCAACAATGAGAACAAGATCATTAATTCTCACACTGCTTAACACAATTACACAACATATGCTCACAAAACAGTGCCACAAGACTTTTTTTTTCTCCCCATGTGCACTGCTCCAATCAGAACATCTTATCTCCTCTATTTTGGTCTACAGCAAAATGCTCCCATTAAAGCTAGTAGCAGTGTTAGCATTAAGAGTAGAATTGAAATACAAATCACATACCTAACTCTTGCCACTCGCTATTTTGGAAAGGCATTTCCTATTCAGAATTGCTTTGCTGTATAACAGTCTGTGCTAAAGAAAAACGGGAATCTCCTGTTGTTGCTAACATACACCAGAGATCTACCATAGATGAAAGAGACACTAAAAAACACAATGAGAACTGTTTGGCAGTACACCTCTTTTTGCATCCACTGGTTAACAATATCAACTAAAATCTGCTTTCCTTAAATATCTTTACCCACAAATCTCCCTCTGCCCACCTAAGTCATTACAGCTTTCTTAGTAACTGATCCTCTCCTGTCTGTTAGCATTAAGTAAGTTACCTGATATAAAAGCACTGAAGTAAATCAGCAGCTGAGGGTGAAAATGCAAATGCTGTGGTTATCAGAGCTAACAGAACCAGCCTGTCTGCAAGCCTTTGCATGCACATTGGGATGACTTGCTCACCAAGGCTTGGGAAGGCTCTGGCACGTCAGGTCCCAACACACTGTACTTCATTCTCACAATTAAAGTTCAACATGGGGCTTTTTTTAGGTGATACGAACATATCTGAACAGGTAAGAGAGAGCTTGCAAGTTGCCAGCTACAAATATGGTACTTGGGGGGTCTGGGGAGCTCATTTTAAAATAAGAGATCCAAAGTAACATAGCATCCCTGTAGTGAGGAAAATGACCCAACGATCCACAGATACAGAATGCTATTCACCTTGATCCCACTGTTTGTACCTGGGTACCAGATCCACATCGGACTCCTATTGCTTCTGTCCAGTCTTTAAATTCTTTGCTTTAAGGAAAAAGGAAATAACAACAACTGAAAAGCATAGTCTTGGAAACCACTCCCTCCCCCTCCCCCCATCTCCTAAAAGACTCATTTTAACAGCTCCAGAGCAGCGCCAAATAAAATTCCTTATTTTGTTCATGCAGTTTAATGCCAGCCCCAGCATTTCTCTCTTCTCACTCTCTCTAATGGCTGCCCCAGATAAACAGGCCTTACTTATGGTTCACGGACTGTTTGCCACGCACTCTTCTTCATCGCAGTTTCATTTCTAATGAAGGTTTTGACACTGCTAAAGTAAATGATAATCTGCTACTGAACGTCTAATTAAGCACACAGAGCTGAGAGTGATAACCTTAGCATCTCTGCCCAGCTTTTCACTTTAGAGGACCTTAAGGTTTCCAATTCAATTTCTAGCTTCTCCGATCACACAAGAATAATGAGGTTGAAAACACGAGCAGCACAATATGGCACACATCCCCAGCAGTACTGCAGTACTGAGTGTAAGATGTAGGTGGCAGAAAAAAAATCCCATCAGAAAAAGCCAGAGACAAAAGAACTACAACCAGCAGAGATACAGGCACATTTTCATTTTAGTCTCTCATCTGACCCACATTTAAGCATCAGTAGGCTTACAATCACTGCATTTCTCTTTGTTCAAAGGCCTTGTACCCCAGAACTCGGGTTTGCCTTGAAAATTTTAAACCTGATAAGGGAAAAGCCATACTTACAATTCAAACAAGTCAGTATGTGCATATTGACCTCTGCTTCAGCCCACATACACAGTGAAATGGCTGGCTTTGCACAGTGTCCAAGATGCAAAGAAAGTTACAGCAATCCTAGATTAGCTCTCTTAAAAAGAAAGCAAAGCCAAAGAAATTATACTTTTATAATAATGGTATCTAAAATATGATTATCGTATCCTAGATCAACAAAAAGCACTAACTATTGTGTCACAGATATCACTGGCTGAAATGCACAAATATACACAAAATATTTTAAGAGAACACACTTGGTCGTATATTACTTGAATGCACAACAAAGGTGTAACATAAGCTTCCAGTACAGAAGACAGTGTGTTTTTATCATGGGATGGAGGGGCTCAATGATAAAGCTTTCCTTTGTGCTCCCATCTGCAATCCAAAGCTCTCACTAAATTTAAAAAAATCAGTAATAGCTTAAAACCGTGTAGGACACTATATGCCGTGCTTTCAGAATTTCAGAGGAAAAGGTACTCTATATTTACCTTAATATTAAAAAATATAGGAAACAGTGATACTAATGATACAGTCTGCATTGCTATACTGCCTTTCACTTACTCTGATACAATGCTTTATCTTACAAAGTACATATTGTTTATACTGTGGCATATTTAATACCATGATGTAAATATGAAGCTCAGTCAGTAGAGAAAAGGTGCATGCACTTCAGTGTTACATTATGTATATTTCATTTAAGTTTTTATTCAATTTTTTAGTAAGCTTTTTGCAATTAGAAAAAAATTGTAATTTCACATTTTTTCCCAAATACAGTATAAGCCTAAGAGAATGCAGGCAGATGCATCAATTTATTATGTTACCAATTAAGGACGGTGCTCTACATTTCTTCTACAAAGAATGTATACAACTAGAGGGTATTTTTTTTCAAGTCATACTTCATCGGGTTTTTTATCCTATTCTCATGGGAAACTCTTATCAAATATAGCAATAATGAAACCAATAACAGTTTGAAAGAAATTAAACAACGTCCATATAAATTACTTTAAACAACATGTGGGTCATAGGAGAGTTCAAAAAAATATTTGTGCAACCAACTGAATTCTACAGTAGAGAGGCATTACCCATTTAAATCTCATGAGCTGCTTTAAGGAGTCTATCAATAGGAGATAGCACTACACTAAATTCTACAGAAGTTTTTCATCAATTAAACAAATACCTCCGCTCTCCCCAGGAGCAATCTAAGAGAAGAGGGCGCACAAAAGCCATGGAAAGTTTTCAGAAAAATATCTCATTATAAATCATTTTAACTTCATATTTTAGTAGGTTCTTTATGAAGAGCAGTACAAGCAAAGGCAGGAGGGAATTAGGAGGAAAAGACAGTCATGAAAGCTCACTTTTTACACTTTAGTAGATGATAGGAAATGACGAAGTACAAAGTAAATGAATAATTTAAAATATTCTTATAATAATGGACCATAATATGGAAAACTACAGTGAAAAGGAGACATAAAAAAGATATGAGGTATAGAATTACTCAGAATTATCATAGAGGCTGGAATAGACCTTTGAGATCATCAAGTCCAGCCTAAGACCTGACACCACACCACCTAGCTAGAGCACGTCACAAAGTGCCACATCCAATCTTTCCTTAAACACCTCCAGAGATGGCGACTCCACCACCTCCCCCAGGAGGCCATTCCAGTGTCTAATGACCCTTTCCGTAAGGAAGTTCTTCCCAATATCCACCCTAAACCTCCCCTGGAGCAGCTTCAGGCCATGCCCTCTCATTCTGTCGTTGGTTGCCTATATTAGCATAAGAAAATACCGAGCTGGCAAAAAAAAAAAATGCATTCATGCTGACCCTTATTCTGTGGGTCTCAGACAGACAGAACTCTTAAGGAAGAATCAGCACTTTTGGTCAGCTTTTTTTTTGGTGGAGCATGAAACGGAATGGGGAAGGGGATTTTTAGTTTCCCTTTTTAGGTAGAAAAAATACAATTAACCAGCAGTGAGTCAGTGCAACCAAAAGGCTATTTTAAAAGCTGAGAATTCAAATATACTATGAAAATAACAAATGTAGAAGTGGAGCTGTTTGAAAGAACATTTCTGAAGGCTTTCTTGCTTCATATAAAATGCAATGCACTTGTCTTGGAAATGATAAATTGAGACAATACTTTCAGGCTCCCTTGGTGCCATTACACCCAATCATACAAGGTGACATTACTTTGATTTCCACTCCAAGACTTCATTACATCATGTATAATTTCCTCACCAAAAAGAAATCAGAAGGGAATAATTCAGTTAACGTGCAAGCATATTTTTCTATGTCTACATCTCTGTTCCATGTATATTAATAATTGACATGCTCATGTAAATTGACAAAATGATCAAGCATTCTCATTTTAGTCTCTGACTTTGGAATTCAAACTACAGTCTTTAAGTTATGTTTTAAATAAACTGTGAATAAAGTTACTGTAGCCTTGCAATAAAAAAAAATTGCAACTGACAGTTTTGGTTCTGGTGTTTGAAACTGCTAAGCCAACGTTCAGCAACCTCTCTGTGATGATCTGGCTTAGCCCACACAAGCTGTCTGTTCCCTGCAAATTTTCCTCCCTCAGCCCCTAAGGACATCAATAATCCTGACAACAGGAAGTAGAGGACCCTGTAGGATAGGGTCCAACAGCAATAAAATAATCTTCCTTCATCTTAGATATATATTTGAATAGAATTTGAATACTTCAGTGCCTCTTGCATCCACAATGCAGCCATGTGGTGTTGTGAAAAAAGGAATTGCGTTATCCATCTTCAAAGCTTTTGCTACATTTTTCAAAATCCAGGAAAGCATATATTACAAAGGAAAAAATATAAAGCAAGAGCACTGTGCTAACCACTAACACACAGTACTGCAGTTCAGAGAGGATTACTAATTCCTCAGCACCACCTTTGCAGCCACTGCATCTTAGAGAAGCCACTAGAGAGCCACTGTGCCTCAGAGAGGTTGTTCTGATACCATCATAGTCAAAAGTAGATGTTACCCTAGAAGTAAAATGCATGACATTTAAGGCTGGGCTCCCTAACACAAAGATTCATTCTGTATGAATGAGGAAAAAAAAATTATCTTCACTTTGCTTTGCCTAACAGCATGTCTCAGAGTATTGATTGTTCCGCCTCTCCATCCTAATATCCTACCAAACCTGCACAGCAGCTTCCACAAACAGTTCTCTTTCACTAGGGCTTCTTAAACACCCCCGCTGTGATAGCAGCAGACCATGACCCATGCCAAAGAAAAAACAAAATTGTGTGTGAAAGTTCATAATGTCAGCAAATATCCATGATGGTATTGGTTTTCTCGCCTTTTTTTTAGAAAAGCTTCACAGATGTTTCCCTATCCAACAAGAGTCACGTTGCTGATTCATCAGCATCATTTTACCTCTGCATCCCTCCTGCTGTCTCCTGTGGTGCCACTGTAGAGCCCATGCTAATAAACAGCAGATTTATTAGCCTGGACTTCGCTACATATCCAGCTTCTTCTGTGGGTGTGTACCACCAGGATGGCACGCAGTCCCAACTGGGAACAAGTGAACAACACAAAATCTTGCGTCAGCTCATCAAGTTATATTTTTTCTACAATGTACATCATCATTGAGCCTCCATATTTTCTAACTCTAAACCTCAAAGATTACAGTCATAGTTCTACAATGACTAATACCATATCTGCATACTCCCAGTTTACCCAGCAGTACAATTTGCTCTAACTGGGAGATAAGCATACTGTTGTAATTCTCTTGACCTAGGTAAATCACTAGACAGAGTGTTCGTGCTGGCATTTCTGTGAATGCTGGGAGGACAGATTATACTCATCTAGTTGAAAAAACCTACAAGGGCAAATTAGCCTTTCACATACCCTAAACAAGCATGAACTGGGAGAATGGCTTGATGACAGTTCACTGATTTGCACCATTTATCTGGCATTTTTCACCTGGTTCTGGATTGCTTTAAAACAAATTTACCAGTTTGTGAGACCACTGCCTGATGTTGTTCTTTACTTGGTGCTCCCCATTTACAAGCACTTTTGATATTGAAAGATCCCAGTTCAGAAATGACTGAGGTACTTGCTCAACATTTTAAAGTCCAACTACAAACTCCCAACAAGTGCTTAATCTAAGTAGCTTGAGGTATAAAAAAAAATAAGTAGTGCTGTACTGAGTCATACAGAGTCTGCTTCACTAAGAAAAACCTATAAAAGCAACTGGCTTTTATTCCTCTACCTCTCACACATGCTTATGCTAAGCAGAGAATGGGAAGACCACAACCACAGATACTCCAGTGTGAAACTGTTACAGAGCCAAAAGATAAGACAGCTTCAGAGGCAGTGCATACCTATCCATAGTTTCATCTGTTCAATGGAAACTAAGATGAGCTCACACAGACAGAAGTTCCAGTACTTCAGCTCACATACAGTTCCAGAAACACATACAGATCTGAAGGCAGCACCTTGCAACAGGCTGATAGAATTATTGTCTCAAAGTGTCCTGGGAACAGGACAGCTGTCATTGAGAGAGTTCCCAAAGACATAGTGCAACATATTTTTTTTTTTTTTTTTTAAAAAGATTAAATTAAAATTAGTTGGATTATCTTGTTAAAGCACCCAAAAGCAGGGCAACACAACAATTCAGACTTCAGCTATCAAGGCCCCTCTGTTCATAATACTTGGAGCAGTCTTTAAAACCACATTCTGTTTCGTACCGAGTGCATTACTGTACGAAACAGCTGTCCTGAAGAGAACAAGGATGATCAGATCACTATCAGCTTTATACATATCAGTTTTAAACTGAAAGTAGATCAAACCAGCAACTTAACTGACACTAGAGAATTAAATCAGGGGAGACTGTAAGGGACAAGATGCAGAAACAAGAGAGAGAGAGGTAAGGTGCTATCAGAAAAGTACATCAGGTTCTTTAGTAAAACAAGAGAAAAGAGAAGCTACCTACTGAAGAAACACCAGTCTCCTCAGATGCAGGTTCTTTTCTTCAGAAAACCCAGGATGTAGGATGCAGGGGATGCCAACACATGAAAGCCCCATGCATGAGAGAACTAGAGACAATCAGCAGCAGCTGCCTGAGCAAGATCCTAATATCACTGGAACAGTGCAGCAGCTTGGACTATGTCTTACAAGTAGGAGGATAAGCTGCTAACTTCAAAAGATTTTCAAGGAAAGGAGATCTCAGTAAGGACAATTAGAGACCTTTTGCTGCTTTATCTCCTTTCTGGCTATTTAGCTTTGAGCAAATGAGCAAAAAAATCATTCTTAATGGATACTTTTTGGTCATATTCAACCATTCAGAGGAAAGATATGTTACTGCTGCCTAATACAATCTAGATGTCCCTCTGCCACACACAGTAGCTAGGTCTCAATCCAAGGAGCAACCCTAGGCAGCACTGAACAAGAGGATCCCATCTGGATGATGTCATGGTTAATGATGCAATGTTTGTCACCATGCTTATGCATCACTTGACACCGGGTTTTTCATGATATACAACTGCCTTCATCACCTCTCACTGCAGATTTTAAGTGTTATTTTCTTCCTTCTCCTGATTCCAGCTCCACAGTTCCTTCTCTTCTTGAACACTAGCTTTGGTGCTTGTTCAACTTGTGCTCACCATCAGACCTAAATCTGCCAATAGTTTTCTGCTAACACAGCTCAGTATTAAGACAAAAGCCATTACAAAGAGAAATTAACACAGTGCCTTGTTCTTCCCATCAACCATTTCATGTTTTCTTTCAGTCTTTAAGAGAGTCATTACCCTGAAACAAATAAAGGTTTTATTATGTATTACTTGACCCTTCATAAATTTGTGGGTTTTCTGAGATTCTTTCCAAACCGTCACTTGACTCTGAATCAAATGCTTATATTGATGGTGGTTGAATTGGGGTGGTATATGCTGCTGTGCCAACACTGGTACATTGTGGAAGTATTCCATCACCATCTATGGATGGAAAACAGCAAAATGTAGCAAACATGCTGGAATTATTTTTCCATTTTATGCCTATTCTTTAAAAACTCAGATCACTACTTCAAATATTCCATTCCAGACACTGGTCATCCTTAACAATGTGACATGTTTTTCACAGTCATTTTTTTTTTTTTTCTCTTTTGAGTAGACACTGGTACACTGAAATGTGTACTTTTCTGCAAAGTGACTTCACAAACCAGTCAGGTTTCACCATCTTGCACTTACTGGTTTTAAAGATCAAAGATCAGCGACTAAAACCTATGATGACTGCACATGGAATACACACGACAACAGAACATCCAAAGCATCATGAATCAGTTTAATGCTGTTAAGAGTGAAAATTTTGACTTAAGGTATAACTGCAGCTTTCTCTTCAGTTGCAGTAAGAACAGGTCTAAGCATTAACTTTCATCTGTCTTTCTTTTCTTTGGTTCATAAACCACATTTCTATTTTTCACAAAGTTACAACCCAGCCTGATTATTTCATGTTACTGCAGGTTTTTGGTAATGTTTAGGGATAAGAAATATTTAACCTGTAACCAGCTTCTCTGTGCTGTTTTCTCCAGATGACACACAATTTGCAACAGAATTACTAGTTTCATAACCCAGACAGAACTACCTAGAGGACTCATTAAGTGTCACTCAACAATTTGCAACACTGTTTAAGAATTTAGTATCAGAAAGAGATTTCTTATTCCCTTTAAGAAATGGTTACTGAAGTAATTTTTGAGTTGGGAGTGAAATAGTTGAAGAAATGAGCACAGTAAATGCCCTCAAAAAATATCCTGTATAAGGAAGGGACAAGCTACTCCAGGTTCTTTGAGCACCATTTAATTTCTTTGCATATAATCAGACTGGTAAACCCTGAACCCTCCAGCTGTTTCCACTCTGAGATGTTGCTAAAAGAGGGAGCATGAGGTTTCTTTTTCACTGTCTTCCAAATGTACTGAGCAAATTAAGTCTGCTTTCAAATTCACAAGATTTTTATTCTCCCACCACCAACCCACAATGCTCAAACTGAAAGAAAATGGTGTGCTTTCAGGCCCACTTGTTCAGCACCAAGGGGAGGTCTGGTGTAGGTGAGCTGCCTTGTACCTCCTGCCCTTGTGCAAAGGATGTTTGTACGCTTCCTGGAGAAAAACAACAATGTGTGGGCCAAAAATCCTCCCCCCTGGCTTTATAGTTCTGTAACACTAACGGGACTTAGAAGTTGTAAAAACATATTTCTTTCTTTACAGCTAGGGGTTACGTTTTGGAATATACACGAAGAGCAAACACTAAAAAAGATGAAGTCGAGTAAGGATATAGTTTGTTAATGTAAAGCACAGTCTAACTTATTCATGTGGGACAAAGAATCTGTCTCTTGTTAGTTAACATAATAAATGTGTTGATCATGACTTCAAAAAAGAAGTGACTTTCTCATATGGCAAACAACAAGACTGTCACAATTCCTGTGCAGATCTGAAATTTGTGACTTGGTGTAAGTTACAATCTTTTAAGATCATCAAAAACTGCAAGCTCCACAATTACAAAAAAGTTACTGTACATTTGCAAACTGATAGAAAAAGGGCCAAACAGCCCTTTTCTACAGTGATGTCCCATTTGGTGACTTGCAAATCTGTTGATACTGTGAAGAAAAATTACCCTTAAAATGACAAAGTGTTTGCCCAAATTCTCACGCTTTGCATTAATTTGCCTTTCAGCTGACTAAACAGCAAGTGCCTCACCTACACAACTAGAATTGAGTTCCCTATGCAACAGAAAACTGTTAATAGTTTAATCTTAATTCCAAGATACTGGATTTTTAAAAAAGCAAATAATGTCCAACTATTCAGCAGTCTGGCCATAGTTCCATGCTGCTACAGATAGTGCTGCCTAGATCAGCCTGCAGAAAGAGTTGTACAAGTCAGATAGGGGTCTGTCTGTAGGTAGAACAATGGTGCACAATTAATGTATTAACAAGAAGGGTAGAACTATATAATCATATGCAAATAGCACTCCATTTTCTATATGCTACCCCACAGGCAGACAGATCACAATAAATCTGTAGCATTTTTCAGATCTTATCTGCAGAACTAGAATGTATACAGGGAGGCCCCAGACATGTAGTGCAGAGCCATGAATTGGTAAAATTCCATATTTCAACAATAAAGAAATAGATGAATAAATAAATAGCAAATGGATGACACATCAGCATTATCCTGGAAAAACTGGCTGCTCATGGCATGGAGGGGGATAAGCCTCACTGGATAAAAAACTGTTTGAATGACCAGGCCCAAAATGTAAATGGGGTTAAATCCAGTTGGTGGCCAGTCACAAGTGGTGTCCCCCAGGGCTCAGTACTGGGGCCAGTTCAGTCTGTTTCTTTATTGATGACCTGAATGAGGGGATCGAGTGCACACTCAGTAAGTTTCCAGATGACACCAAGCCAGGGGGAAGTTTCAATCTGCTTGAGGGTAGGGAGGTTCTGCAAAGGGATCTAGACAGACTAGATTGATGGGCCAAGGCCAACTGTATGAGTTTCCATAAGGCCAAATGACAGGTTCTGCACTTTGGCTACAACAACCCCCAGCGGTGCTACAGGCTTAGAGAGACCTGGGGGTGTTGATTGATAGCCAGCCGAACAAGATCCAGCAGTGTACCCAGGTAGCCAAGAAGGCCAACGGCATCCTGGCCTGTATCAGGAAGCGTGGCCAGTAGGACCAGGGAGGTGATTCTACCCCTGTACTTGGCACTGGTGAGACCACATCTCAAGTACTGCGTTTAGTTTTGGGCCTCTCACTACAAGGACACCGAGGCATTAGAGTGTGTCCAAGGAAGGACAACAAAGCTGGTAAAGGGCCGAGAGCACAAGTCTTATGAGGAGTGGCTGAGAGAACTGGGGTTGTTTAGCCTGGAAAAAAGAAGGCTGAGGGGAGGGAGACCTTATCACTCTCTACAACTACCTGAAAGGAGGTTGTAGAGACATGGAGGTTGGTCTGTTCTCCCAAGTAACAAGTGATAGAACAAGAGGAAATGGCCTTAAGCTGCGCCAAGGGAAGTTCAGATTGGCAATTAGGAAAAATTTCTTTATTGAATGGATTATCAGGCACTGGAACGGCTTCTCCAAGGAAATGGTCGAGTCCCCATCCCTAGAGGTATTTAAGAGTTGCGTAGACATACTGCTGTGGGATATGGTTTAGTCAAGGTCTTCTCAGTGGTAGGTTATTGATTGGACTAGATCCTTAAAGGTCTTTTCCAACTTAGGAAATTCTGTGATTCTGTGAAAATATTAAACAAAGTACTATTTATATTTAAATACATATATATTCCCTTTTTTTCTCTAATACAAAAACCCACCCTAGGGACATAAGGATGAGATTATTCACTGCTGAGCTGATACTAAAACCAGAAAGAAATTAAGAACGACCTTGTACAAGTGAATCTGCAAATGATGCTCATTAACAACCAGCCCCTAGTAAGGCAGTGCTGAAGGTAACCTAATGTACAGTGAATGAGAGTTACCATGGCCACTGGTTCAGGGACATTTAGGAGGAGCATAAGAACAGTAAAGAGAATGGTATCAACAGCATTAAATATGTGATGAATACCATGCATTAAGAAAACACTGAGCTAATATTTATTTAGCAGAGAAAGGCACTCCACTAATGCTATTCAGAACTGCTTTGTGCATAACAGTATTGATTTGATACTACTGATTAGGTAACTCCTTCCCCTCCAGTTGTCAATAAAGATCATAACGCAAAGGCTTTGAGTACAAATAGTGCCAGAAAACTCCGTGGCAGATTGATTTTCCCTCTTTCCTACTGACAGATTATGTCAACTGAATTACCTCTTAATAATTTTAATTAGTTTCTTTTCTTTTTTGGGGTCAATTGAAATTTAATTAAAATTATCTCTTTAAAGGAACAAGGCTTGCCTAATGCCGTTCAGCATCATTTATTCAGAGCAAGCTGCACTCAGATGACTGTCCAGTGGCCCATGACATTGTGTACAATTTATAATCCAAATGCCAAAAAAGGAAAAGAGAGAGAAAATAAATTTTATTTTAATACGAATATGGAATTAATGAGTACAAATTCTTCTTATGTTATCTAAACTACCTTGTCTGGAATCCAGTTAATTATCAGCTATACCCTCAACAGAGAGTGTTCTTTTACAAAGTTTCTGTAGTTAGATCCTTCTTTCTCTACAAGTGAAAAAAGACATATTCCACAAAGGTTAATTCAGAAAGAAGATGGAGCCCTGAGCTAAGAGGTTACATTAGCCAAAGCAGTGCAATGTCTGTTGATGATACTTTAAAAGTCATAATTATCACATAACAGCTATCAGACACCTCACAAAGAACATGACCCAGCTTCCATCATTTCATTCCATGGTTTCTGTGGGAACTGGATCATTCTAATACCTGTCTATGTACTGGCAAAAATGAGCTTTGATATTTGTTCAATTAAAATTTCTAAATTTAATAAGTAAAGCAACATTTGCTCAACATCCCCAGAAGTAAATTGTGTTTGTTCACACCCACACTCCTAGATAAAGCACATAACCAACATGTAAACCTGAGCAGACTTTATTGCTGAAGTTTCCTGCAAAAGGTGCTTCTTGAGGTGATGCTCATCCAGGACAAAGACCAGAAGTAACACCTGAATACGCTGGGTGGGCAGTCACACTAAATGATGTTCTTCTATTTACAAACTATGAGATTCAAAAATGACTGAATCAGCCTCTTCATCCTGATGATCAAAAGTCCAGGATGATAATTGTTTCTAATAATGCTTGTGCTTGCACCAGTCTATTATGCAGAGAGAAATTAAATTTGATTCAAATGTTGTCCGAGCTTTTTAATTATCCTGATATCATGAGTCTGGAGCCACATTCTTGAAAGGATTCAAAAACATTCAAGTAAAACCAAAAATGATCAAACAGAAATACTGAACCATATACTGAACCAGAAATACTGAACCTGAAAAATACCTATTTTTCTGTAAAGAAAATGCATTCCCATACTAAACAGTTACTTATGACAAATTAAAATGTCCATTTTTAAAAAACCTTCATCATTTTCATATTTTTTTTAAAAGAGTGCAACTGATACAGCTGCCAGAAACATCTCTATCTACATATGCTACCAAGAGATTAAAAGAAATAGCTTCAGAAGGGCTACACTGCGTATTTACTTTTTCAGGTTGAGGTTAGAGTAATACAAATTTTTATTGCAACTGTTGAAGTGCAGAGCCCAGATAGAACATTTCTGTTCCTTTCTTTTGGAGACAAGGAATACCACTGGACAAACCACACATTTATTCCAGAGATACAATTTTGCCCACAGATATATCTGAAAGAAGAGCAGCCTTTTAACACAAGTATTATTTTTCTTGATTTTACTTGGAAAACATCAACAATGAAGACTTATAATGATTAAAGATAATTAGAATTGAACCCGTTTATAATTTTGAACTGATTATTGATTATTTAAATACATTCAGAAACTTTTAGTAAAAGCCAATCACCCCAAGAAAAACAATGCAACAAGCCTATTAATTTTCATTTTTAAACATTAAAGTTTGCGTTTCAGATTCCTCTTGCCACAATAAGTCTGCAATTTGTATTGCTTCCAGTCAGTGCAGACCAATTATGCTGGGTTTGTTCACAGCAGGTCATCCAACTAGTTTCACACTGATACAAAATTAGGATTCAGTACAAGATACTACTTCTGTTGGGAAAGCTTTTTAAAAAAATAAATAATTGTTTTCATCAGAACTGACCCTTTTGCACCAGACCTGGCAGACAAGGACTACATAGGAAGGCAGAAGAAAGGAATTATTTCCATGACTATTTATCCCCTTTGTGTTAGTCAGTGCAACTGAAATGCTTAAGGGATATTAAAACATGATGTACCCTAAAGGAATCTCCATAGCTCTTCCAAGCTCAATTTCACTCAAGTTTATCCTAAGGCAAAATACTTCTTACAGCTGTTCTCAAAGTGATAAAGCTTGATTACCATGTTTTCCTCAGACCAGTATCTTTCCACAAACTCAAGTGGTGCTTTAGTAATAGAAGGTACTATTTAATATAAATAAAAGTGGCAGTAACCAAATATTTAGATATATGATTGTTTCTATTTTTCAGTGCATCTGTAATGTTACCAAGCACTGCGCATCACCACATTAACTGGAAGAGTGAGATCCATAATTTTACAACTGAGAATTTATGCCATTAAGAGACATTTAGAAAACATTTTTCCAAACAGAATATTTAAGAAATGTTAACAGAAATGCCTATTTACTGAAAAGCACAGACGTTATTCCACTGCTTCTCAGAGTGCATGGCTTCTTAGCTCAGACCTTTCTCACGGCCCCATCCCTCACTCCCAGTTACAACTCCCTCGCTGCTTCTGCATGATGCACCCACCATCTGCTCACCTTCCTCCAGCATACATACAGTGGCTTCCCTTTTGGAAATCTGCTGGTTTATATACCCAGAAAATAGTGTCATATTCACCATGGTTGCTCCCATATAACAGGGAACAGAGGTGCATTGCACAGTTACAGAAATCACCATTAATAAGCTTTTACCAGCCTTCAGTCTGCAATGGTTACCTGTCCTCATACTAAAGATCTTATTTCAGCTCAGCCTTTCTTTATTTCCTAGCCGCTGCTTCTCTTTACATACCCAGTAGACTTAAGAGTCCTCAACTACCAAATATCACATCCATGCAATTATGTTTAATCAACTCTACTTGATATTTCTTTTTGATGAGATTACAAGTCATTTTGACAAGAGCTATTTTCCATAAGTTCATGTTGATTAACATTAATTATATTGCCTTCTTTTAATTCTTTATTAATTAATCTTTATTAATTTCAGTATGCTGCTCTGTTTTACAGGGTGCCTAGCTGGATCTCTGTGAGCAACAGCGTGCTTTAAAAATGGTAGAGAAATTGGGGGGGGGGGGGGGGGGGCGGAAACAAATGATATTAAAGAGGTGAAGGGCAAAACTAAACCCTTTTATTTTGAAAGGTCTCCAAAGCAGTCTGGAGTAACAAGCTGAAAAAAATTCTCATTAATCCTTTAAAAAAAAACACCACACTGTGTGTTCCATCTAGTGACTGGCTTTGTAGAAAATTGCTTTCTTCTTTGTGAGTAAAGGAACTCAGAATACAGACAGAAAACTCTGCCTGGTAAAACTTTCTATTTTAAAGTAAACACCTGGTATCCTCCTCAGCAGGAACTCAAATGCTGAAAACAGCAGACAAGATGGATGTAAAGTTCAAGCCTTTATTCTTTGCTTCTCCAAGTGCACAAAGTTACTGCTGCCAGTCT
>JAAGNO010028552.1:58970-76171 GCA_033439905.1 Ceryle rudis | reverse complement strand
TGAGTTCTGTAATACCAAATATTTTTCAAGTTGTTGAATCATAGCATTATTCTTGTCAGGAAAAAAAAAGTGGGGCAAAACCACCACACACACAAAAATAGCCAAAAACATCAGGAAAAAAATAAAACCTCACACACACACAAAGAAAAAACCCACACAAAAGAACGCCACACAACACAACCAAAAAACAAACAACCAAGTATCTAACTATGCAAAATCTAAGTACTTTTAAAACTCAGAGATCCAAGAAATTCTCTGTTGCTTTCACTCATGATGGTTTGTGTCTCACTCGTGAGAGGCAACAGTTGGGACCAACTGAAATGCCAGATTTGGAGCACACACTCTGTCACGTAGTATCCTATGGAGACAACCAAAATAAATAATCAGAACAAGCATGGCCCAAACAGGAAATCCAAGGCTAATTAACTGACCTGAACTAAAGGCCATAGGGCCCTTGGGAATCTCTGAATAGTGCTGTCTTGCACAATTTAGAAATGCATAGCTGGACATAACTCAGACATCTTTCACCTTCTACAACTAGTCAGATATTCCACAACATCACATAGCTAAATTACAGTATTCTGTCTTAATATAAGGTTGATGCTGCTGTAGGAAGGGACAAACACGGTGGGAGAGAAGGGCTGGGAAGAGAATAGTTATCACAATGAGAAAACTTAGATTCACATTAATTTGTTTCTCTTTCACTCAAAAAGCAAACCAGGAATAGGCAACTTTGAACTTTCATACAGTATTGTATGCTCCATCTTGGGCAGGTGAGTAACAGCTTGCTTACAGATGGCTCGAACAAGAGATGACACAATGCTGTCCAATTTCTCTCTGTGTACTTTTTCCTTTCTAATGCAAGGCTGATTGATTTCTCTTTGTGTTTGCATACAAAGAGGTATTCAGAAAAGAAACAGAAATACTTTCTACTAATATTGTCTTTTCTGGCTTTGCCTAGATTTCCACAGTTTTCACTTATTTTGCATTCTTTCTTAGATTCAAAGAGATTACTGTTCTAATTCTTACAACAGAGTAAATAGCTTGGTTCCTTCCTCTCGTGACTGTTGGGATAATAAAACCAAAGACTGTTTCACTAGTTATCAGCAGGAGTTTTTAGCCTGGTTATTCAAAGAAATGAGGATGACTAACATACAGTCTACATGAATCTCTGACTATACCTGGAAAGGACGTTTGAATCCATTGACCAATTTTAACCAGAAGAAGAGAGATCTTAATTTCTTTAAGTCTCTATTGATTTCCTGCAAATAGACAGCTGAACAGAAGAGGCAGACCCTGACAGAACTCTGACTGAAGAAATTGCCACCAATTCTTTAGTAAACAACAGAAAACACACTTGAGGAAAAAGCCTGTAGAATTCCCAAATCATAAGAAAACCTGTAAAGCTACACCCTGAAGTCATGAAATCTCAAGAAATGTATTCACAGGGAAAAATGTCTGCTAACTGCAATATTCCTGTGATTACTTATTTCCTAAATGTATACATTCATTTCTTGTCTTGTCCTTTAACAGGTCTGTCTTCTGAAAGGCAACTCGTAGTGTCAAATCAAGATGCATGGTAGAAAGGTCTGGAGGCCCTCTCCTGCATGCCATGCATGCATGTAATCCAGAGCTTCAGTTATTCAGAAGAGGCCAAACCAATATTTTGTCTGAAATATACGAACGAACAACAGCTGTAGAACAGGAACCATGTTCAATCTTCAGCTGGGAAAAGAGGTAAAGATCTAAATCTTTGTTTGCTACAATCCACTTAGTCATGTATAAAGGTGTATTGTGCTCATATTTTATAACCACATTACAGGGATGCATATATAGCAGCCCAGCTGGCACTTGTCTACCTAACATTAAATTATTTGCAAATAAAAAACACTTTAAAATTTCAACCCATTTTCTTGTTGAAGTCTTTATTCTATGAGCAAGGAAAAATGAAGTGGACTGTATTCATCGACAGGTGTAAGGAAAAGCCATTCAGCAATTGAATAGATAGCTCCCAAGGTGAGGAAAACACTGTTTTGGGCAGGCAGTGAAGAACTGTACAGACAGGGTAAATCACAGCCTGAATTTCAAGGCTGCTGGGGCAGCACCGTAACAGTACTACTTGTAACAGGAAAGCAGTAATGAGAATAAAAAGTTTGACACTCAACTACCAGATGTTTAGGAAAAAGTCTTGTTACTATGGATTTATGATCTTTTTGAGTGAAGGTTGGTTTGATGGTGTTAAAAACAGAGGAGAAAAACAACTGGTAGTGCATATAATTTTGTGCTACAGACAATGCAATTTTATCAATTCATCTTTCTCTCTCCACAAGCCAAGATAGAGACACTATAAATCAGAATTCTTGTGTCAAGGTTTAAGGGAAACAAGAAATATGCAAAACAGTAAATCAACATGAGGTTGCCTATACTATAGTTGGCAGTCACAACTATACTAGAAGTCAGAAGATTAATGCTGACCATTTTTATTTCCACTGCCCTAAGAGTAAAAGGCAAGATTAAACACCAGGAGTCTTTGGAAACAGGTGCTGAGGGATTACTGCATACTCTACTAGCAATTTTTCCTCAAAGCACATGTCAGGTGCAAGGAAAGGCAGTGCCGAGGTCAGAAAACAGCATCAGTTCCTTTTAAGCTTTCCTAAATCAGTAGGGAGCAGGTGTTTATGTAGCAAGTACTCTGGCACCCCTAAAACCCTCTCAGAAATTAGAATGTCAAATCTATTCTTTGTTAGCTTCCCCCTTTGAGATCTAACAAAATCAGCAGGAATGTGAAGAAGATGTGGCAAGAAGTAGAAAAGAAGGTATGTCTGGTTTAGCATAATGTATGGAGAGCAGCAGAAGTTCAGCTACCATACACCTAGGTACTTTTGTACTGAATGCTTGAAATCACCTAGGAGGATTAGGAATACAAATCAATGAAAAATTGTCTCCTTCCTTAGAAAACTACTGAAATAATCAGTGCCTTGGTATCATCATATCATCAATGTCCAATATTCTTCCCAGCAATGCAAAGCATTTATCAGTATGCAACTAAGACATAGGAGTCACAGCAAAAATGGGGTCAGCACAAGCTTTAGACCTGTAAATGACTCTTATCTGTAACAGCAGCAATCAATGAGGTACAAACAGAGAAAGCAAACTTTAAGCTAAGGTAACACCTCAGAAACATTGGACAAAGGCCATTGCTAACTACTGAAGACAGGAAGCATCTTGGTTATGTCTTTCTGGCTCGACAGAGGCTACATAACACTTAGAGCTTCTACAAATCATGTACATTGCATGAAGTAGATTTAAGTATGCATTTGCATTACTGGCCCTTTTCATTGTAATATAATCAGTTATTGACTCCAGGATCTGAGAGATCCTAGAGATCTGACAGTGCTTGCTTACAAGCTAGTGGAGTCATACTTGAGAAAATAAGCAGACAAAAAAGGAAGGAAAAGCACATATAAATGTACTGTATTCACAGATTATTTGTAATTAAAAAGTTGAATATAAATGATCATATAAAAAGTAATAGGAAAAATAAATTCTAAATGCAAGTTCTCAAACGGTACATAAAATAGTAAAAATTAAAATGATGCAAAGCCTTCACATTTGCAGAAACAAAAGGTTGTAACTAAACACCACAGATTCTTACGGGAATTTGAAAAACTTTTAAGATTCTGATTTTCAGATAAAATATACTAGAATTAATATAATTAATTATACTTAGGAGACAAGACATCCATTGTAAAATAATCTCATAAGCAGAAAAACTTTCATGCTACATGTCCTGTGCTTTACAGAACTAGATATTCATTAGATGAAATTAGGGATTGCATCACTGAGAAATAACGTAGTACCTCAAAACTTTCTAAAGGAAAGGGAGGAAAAGGAAGTTTTACTTCAAGAATTACTCAGATTTCTCATGATTGTGAAAGGATAGTTACATAAGGAACTCCAAATATTGGTGACCATTTCAATAATGACATTATTCAGTGATTTCCATACCATATGTGGGTCAAGTGCAGATCAGAAAACACTTGCCTTGTGCAGTGCACAGAAGCAGGTGTTGCATATTTCAGTACAGACATAAACATCAAAGTAACATACCTTTTGTGGATAGGAATTTTAATTTCTCTTTTCAATGGTCAATAGATTGTTCCTGGGTAGTAAACTTTTGCTTTAGATTGTTCTACATTTTAAAAATATGCTTAGTCCAGAAAACTGTATTTGCTACCTTAAGGTGAACGGCCCTGTACATTTGAAGAGAATTACTTTGATATTAGGAACATGAGGAGGATTTGCATCTTTTTTACCAGTTACATTCTTTGAGGCTAAGCAGGTGACACACTCCTGCATATATAGTATTCTACAATAATCTAAGGGTAATTTTAAATTATTTCTTTTTATATAGCTCCATGGATCACTCCCAAAATTCTGTTTAAAAATCAAGGTCCATTATCTGTACTTTAAACTATGAATGAAAGCTATTAATCTATAGCCAACATATAGTGGATATAATTGGCATGAAAGTTCAAATTATTCCTGTTTACAGCCCAATGACAAATCAAACAAATCACAATTTGGTTTCCAACCCAGGTCTAAAAGTGCATACATTTTCCTAAGCTTTTGTTTAAATAATGGCAGCATGCAAGTATACGAAGACCCAGCCACCATGTTTTGGACATGTACCCTCCACACTTCCTGTTAGAAATGGACCTAGTCTGGAAACTTGTTGTTTGAATCACTTAATATCTTTAGATTACAGAAAGAAAAAGAAATGGAATGTGTCAGCTTTGGGAGGAAAAAGAAAAATTTAAAAAAAAAAATCTATCACTGGAAATTGTTTGGGACCCATGATAGAACTACCGTGCAAAATTAGAGCTCATGCAAATAGCTTTGCTTTCCTTCATCCAGATGTGGCACTTAAGTCCTAATTTTTTAATTGGATATTAGATGATTGCATCCATTATTAGGTACTAGCTCTTATTGCATGTAGCTCAGACAGTCTTTCCAGACAGAACATTTTTATTCTGTTTACACTGAACCACAGAAAAAGAGTATTCTTTATGCTCCAACTGCCAGCCTTCTTTGGCTTCAGGAGAGTCAAGATTCTCTTTTGATTGGCATTTACTTTACGCACATGAAATAACACCAATAATAGGAAATAGAAAGAGCCTGTTATGGCTCTCTCAGCAATGGGGAGCACAGAAAAGCAGTGACCATGAACACAGATCTCCTACATTTCTGATGAATGTTGAGAAAGTATGAAAAAAGCAGTCCGTGAAGTTGTGCACTCAAACCTAGGTGCCAATTTTAAATATTTGCTTCATGGTCTTTCAGGTTGACTGAGATCACTGTGATTGAAATTTCCCCTACTAGTCAGCCCCAAGGCAGGCTTTGAAGGTAGAAATATTTGTGAAAATTATTTACAGATGTTTTAAAAACTTGCTGCCAGCATTCCTACTGAAAGACAGTCTATGGATCTTTTATCTTTTTACATATTTCTTATGCAGTATATGAGGAAGATGAGGGAAAAGAGTAGAAGTTCTGATCAGAATTTTTAATACATAATTCTTCAAAATGTCTGAGATACTGACCACAACTGAACCATTAAATATAGCCTGTTGAGCTAATGACTGAAAATCCTGTTAGATTCTGCATAATTTAGACAGCAAAAAAAAACCCAAAATATGTTTTCACCTAAGTCTCTGAAAATAATTTTCTCTTAGGAATGTTGAGCTCACTACTATTTGACATATAGAACTTCTCAAGTAGTGCCTAAACCAGTGAACCACTACACAGCTTGAAAGAGAAGTTGGATCTATGACTTTTCAGTATGAAGCAACACTGTCATCTGAATCATCTGCTGTTCAGACCATTTAAGAACATTCAAAACTTCAACAGAACTTTCTTCAGAAAGGCAGAGCATGAGACAAGCAGCTTTCATGCTCTGATAACATTCACAAGTTCTTTCCTGAGAGGTGTCTCAGGCCTCAGCAGCACCAATGCCCTGGGTGTGCCCGCACAGCCTGCTGTGCACCCCCACAAGTTTCAGAAGTATCAAGAAGAGATTCCTGACCTGGCTCCATTTCTGCTAGGATAACGCTTTAGTGACACCAGTTACAACTGGACTACTGACACAAATTAAATGTTTCTCCCTTCCCAAGCCAAAGCTGGGCTCTGTGGTACAGGAATACCCACTCCAAACCATTTCCTTCTCTAATAGCTGCTGCCTCTTTTTACCTGTTTTTGCCATGCATGTTCCGACAAACCCTCTGTCGCAACACCAGGAAAAGTTCATTTTTGTGAGCTTTCCCCAGACCTCCAAAAAATTCAAACCAGGACCTTAAAATGGCATGATTAATTTAAAACAATACACAGTCTTTAAGTGGGTCCCACAAATAGTGTCTTCATAAAAGCTTTGTAGTTTGTGCAGTATGTACCAGATTTTTTAAAAAGATTCAAAAAGGATTCTCTGGAGTAGAAGGGAAATCTGTGGAGCACTCAGCAGCATTTTGAACACAACGTTCTCAGTATCCCCTGGCAGTAAGGCACTGCCTCACCTCCTTCTCCCCCAGTTGCCAAACCATACAGGGATGGGGAATGAGCATGGAGATGCTCACCAGCATTTTTCCAAGAATGGAGGTAACTGTAACTAGAGCTTATCCCATGCTGAGTAGCTACATGTCAGTTACACACAAATCTAAGGTTTTCTCTTCTTATTTTGTCTCAAAATAAGTAGTTTTTAAAAAATCTGGGTATTTCTGCATTTCATTTGAAAAACATGCCTTACTACATCTACAACAGTAGTGTTGTGTGGCCCTGCTTAATGTTTAAGCTGTATAAAGACATGGAAAATGACCCCTAGAACAGATTTTTCACGCTACTTTCAAGATTATCTATATTCCCATTAGGCTCAATTAATCCAAATATAACTATATATGATTTCAGACTGAGGTGGGCTTTTGTTCAACATATATCCTAACCAGCAACACAAAACTTTCAAGACCACAATTAAAAATATCTCCTCAAAAATTTTTACTTTTTTGGAGGCCCAAAGGGAAATGGGCTTTTTTGTTTCTCCTTTGTCCTGATGTAGTAGAAGTTTTTCCTCTCTGAGAAAGCAAGCTTACTCTGACAGGGAAAACAAGGAACAGTACCAAGATCTCAAAAACCTTTAGGTATTGTAAAGACAACTGAAAGGTTCTGGTCCAGTATTGACTTCTAGTTCCAGCACCATGTTATCATCCTTTGAGAGACTAGTGAGACTCAAAAGCCCAATAACAACAGAGAATTTTTATTTGGAAGGGCAGGTTTACTTATGGCATAGTCAGGCCAAAGCTGACGTCAGAATCGCAGAAGTTTTCTACATGTAGAAACAGCATAGATAGGAGCAAGGTTCAGTGCAATGCCCCTTGACATGCTGGAGCCTCACAGAGACACCAGGGAGACAAGTGACAGAAGGTCCTTCCTTCAATTCTTTGGCAGCATCAGTACCGGTATATTACTCCTCCCCCTTAACTGGAGATGGCACACTCCTATGTTGTGCTTATAGGACACAAGACAAGAGGCTAGTACACCTTAGACTGTAACGGACCACAACGCAGTGCTTCTTATGACAAAGACCGAAACCGAAGGCAAATGTTAACTCATGTAAAAATCCTAAAATGCTCTGTGAATGATTCTTTTTGTGTAGAGAGACATATTATTTCACATTCACTAAATGAATTAGTTTCATCACAAAATGTTTACTAGTAAGAAGCAAGATAATGGTAAAATAGCATGGATTGGAGGATATCCAATACAAAAATGGGCAATATACCTGAACAGAAAAGCAAATTTGGTGCTTGTCATTAAAAGTGCCATTAATTGCATTTGTTTTTTGTCAGAATTGCCATTAGAACATTATTATTCCTACCCAATTCATCTAATATTCATAAGCCTACCAGCAGAGTACTTCGGACAGTTTTCAGTGTTTGTTCCTTTAATACATACACATACTGTCCCACAGGAATCCTGACATACCATATGTTCTCTTGCAGCAATATCCCAACAAATGACAATTCACAGAAGCTGCAGCCTTTTTAGCTGGCTTGAAAACCTGTCAGCTATAGATCATGAAACATAATAGTTGAGTATTGAGACAACTGATAAATCTCCTGGCTTTTCAAAAGATTCAGTCACTGGGGGTTTCAGACACTTCTCCATGGCTCAATGCCAGCTGTAGGCCAGTCAAGTGCGTATTACTGTTGAACAAGTAGTGCTTGAGAACAGAAAAATTGTGAGCTCTCAGTATTCCATTCCTGATGCTTCACAAATTAAAACCAAAAGTTCCCATGGATGCCTTGACATTTCCTGCAGACTATAGCATTTTAGTTAATTGGGAATTTTTTCTTGATAATGGATCACTTCTATCTGAGCCTCATCTGAGGTTTGCTTTGCTTGTTAGGGAACTTAAGAGTGAAACACTGTGGAACATTAGTCAAATTTCAAAAGAATATTTTCTACTCTTCTACTTCAAATTTCAGCTTTACGTTCACAAGTGTCCCTGTATAGTATTTTCTTACTTCCTGGCCATGAAAACATCTTATGTGACACACATTCAAAGAAATAGGCATAGCTGGTAGTCACTAATCCATGTGCCACTTAGGATCAGAAAAAGCAAAATTTAGAATTCATATGCCTAGTACAAATGACTGTTTCATATCGTAAACAGTGCACCACATTAATGAGATTGACAACCACTGCCTTCTACTTTGCATTTCATAATATAGGGTTTTATGCTTCTTACCCCAACTTTACAAAAATGCAAATGGACACAAGATGCAAACCAAAAATTAATGAGAGATCCACATTCTGAAATAAGTTGCAGATTTTCTTGTTAAAAGGTCAGGCAGTGAACAATTGACCTGGATTTGCTGCTTGAACTGTCAATAGATGACATAACTTGAAGTCCAGAACAAAACTGACTTGTATAAGTGACATTAATCTAATTACGCAATACCCCAAACTAAACCTGGAATTTTTGCCTTGCTAAATACACTTTAAAAGTAAACAGTCTAAACGTGAGATTTCTGCTGGGTCAAGCATACCCAAGAATTCACACTATCAGCCAGAAAATAACAGAGTTCTACTTAAAATGCTGTGATTTACACTAGGGGTTTTAAGTAAATTTAATTAGTTTTCTACATTTCAGCAGAGTATATTAAGAGCAAATGAATTCTCTCAGCATAAACCAGTGAAACAATGAAAAACAAATGTGTTAAACCATCTTCATAAATCAGTTCATGCTAAAATATGTGCTAATCCCAATCTGCACTCTGGTTAGACATTACCATATGAGTACATTCAGCAATTTTAATTTAAACTGCCTGCAGTTAAACCGAAAAGGGCAGCAAATCAAGACCACTGTCATCATTCGCATTTGCTATTGCAGCATCACATCTGTAAAGAAAAATTAGCAGAGCTGCCCCAAACAATGTTCACTGGGTCTTCTGAAATGTTACTCTTAATCCTTTTACATGATTCACTTGTCGCATGACACTGGTTGAACATATGCGGTCCTTATGTTTCTGAGGAAAAACAGGAGAGGAAAACCTTTCCAGATTTACAGTCCAACAACTCTGTAAGTTTTCCATTTACCCTTAAAATAAAATAGAATCGTGTGGGATTACTAACAGTTGGCTCTCTAAAGGGTAGGAAATTAATCTGAATATGGCTGAGGTGTTCATGCAAAAGTTCACTACATGTTTTGAAATTCAGAGCTCTCACTAGGTTGCGTTGGAAGTGCCATAAAAATAGCTTATTCTCTCATTTCAGTACTTCCACAACTCTTCCCAAGCCAATCTTCTAATTACTGAAAAGCATTACAAGATGAGGATTATGTCAGCTTCTTCAGTTACACAATCTTTTAGCCCAGTTGAAACCTTATGTTCTGCAAACAGCATATTTCTACACAGAAAAATACTATCATTGTTGATAATGGATATTTCACTTATTAGCTGCTATGTCTATTTAACAAACCGGTTTTACTAACAAATTAAGTTAGCCATAAAGCTTTTTTTACTGGAACTATCAATGTTTTTTGAAACACTGGCTGAATATTCAACAGAAAGGGTGTTCCAAGGCTGAGTTTAGACCCTCAAGTCAATTCAACAGCATGACAGGGATAGAAACTGAAACCAGAAACGTTAACTTTTCAGTCTGAAAGTGGGAATCTTTATAATTTTCCCAGATAGAAGTAAAATTCAATGAAGGCAGCTAGGGGTTTCCCATCAAACAGAACTATCCACCTCCAGTTAGCTCTACAAATAATTGCCTCTCAGAAAATTACTTGAATGGGCTCTTCTCATTCAGGGATACACCCATCTGAAAATGCCACTAAATGAAGTATTATTCTGAGAGCACAATCACGTTTTAATCCAAATCAAGAATTAGAGTTATTTTACAGAAGAGGGGAGAATTATCATTCCCATCTTACAGACAAATGCATACAACATCTTCATGGCAATTCCTTCAAGTTTGTGATAGATCTGTATCTATAACCACGTTTTGACATGCGTGCTGTAGTCTGTCAACCCCATCATTTTACTATGGAATCATCTCCTTTGAAAGAAATTGTTTCCAGAGAAGAAAAATCTGAGAAATCTCTCTTACCTGGCAAAAAATGATGCTGCCACCGAAGTGCCTGTTGATACTTCACTGGTAACATATGTGCCCTGGGAAGCAGGGAAGCTGTACAAGGAGGGTTTGTCTGCATTGTAGCGGTTCAATGCTGCTTCAGTCAGGCCCTCTCGACTAGTTTCTGTCATAAGCTGAGATATCTGAAGAAGAGGGAAAAAAAACCAAAAGTATCATCAGCTAAAGCTCACTAGCTGACCTCTCCTCATCCAGACATGCCTCTGGGTTGCAGATGGAGTAAGAAAGCCATTTTATTCACTCCATCTTGCTGCTCTTTGAACAAGTTTATTACATCTGTCATGCTAATCTACAGTACTTTGACTCAGATCTAACCTTGCCTGCATTAAAACTAATGGGATATTCAACCCATCACTAGAAATGTCAATAATGTCTGTGGCTTCTCATCCATGCAGAAAAGAAAGAGTAAACATTCCTTGCTTGCTTTTACCTCAGAGACGTCTTAGATAGGTGCAATACTTATAGATTACTTCAGGAAAAGAAAAAAAAAAATTGTTTGCCCTTGTAATATAACACAGCACTAGTGTATTAGGTATTTTTGTTGACCTTTCTCCAGAAAAGCTAGTACACAGCACAAGAAGGAGTCCCTTGGAATCCTAGAGTATTTATCATCTCTCTGGAAAACTGGGATCATTACCCACCACTCACACTGGCTTTCCTAACAAGTTTTAAACATTCCATGATTTCATTCTTCTGATGGCCCATTTAACATCCCCCCCATTAAGAAGGCTTCTCTCTGCCTTTCATTGTACAGGAAAAAAAATGGAGTTCAACCAGATTTAACCTAGCACTCCTCAGATTCACTGAAAGACCTTTATTGACTTCAGAGAAAGCTGGGTAAGCCCTACTGAAGCACCTTCTCAAAACTTCAAGCAATTCCTAACAACTTCCCTTTCCTTCTTCCATCATTTCAATCACAAATAGCTTTTGCTCACCAATGTGTGTCACAAAATTGCAACATATGCCTAAAAAGAACCTTCCCAAATTATTGCTAGCAACTGTCCAAGGAATAACTTCCTTCTCCCTGCAAACAGTTAGCAAAAGCCAGTCTCTCTGAAAACATATTCAGTTTCAGTTCTCATAGCTGTCCTTATCACCACAATAACAACAGAACATCTTTGTGAGGCACATCCAGAAAAGCACTGTTAAACATTAAAGGCAAAGTTGAAGAACTGTGATCTGTATTTGGGAGGGGAAAAGACATGATAGGGTCAACTTTTTTAGACCGTCAAGCCACCTATTTCTTTTACAGAGAATTCCTGCCCTTTCTTTTATGACTAAGAAGATAATCTAAGAGTTTATTCTTATTTTACATATTTTTAGGCCAATCAACTGTAGTACTCCAAGAACAGGGATGCCAAGCTAACCACTCTTTTATGAGGAACAAGTAAAATACATGAAAATGCCCCTGTCATGTTAGTCCCGCACTGAACCCTTTTAATTTATGGATTCACTACATTGAATGAGCAGTACTCTCAGAAGTCTGGAGCTGAAATCCTGGACTTAAATCATCTCATACCACTGTTAAAATGCAGGAATTTAGGCCGGCTGCCAGGATACCTCCCTACATTTCCAGCACGCAGGCAAACAGATGATTGTTCTTCAGTATTCTGCTAACCTACGGATGTCCACTTGAGGCATCCAATACACTTGAATTCATTAAACAAATCCTCAAATTTTCCATCACTTTCGCTAACTCAACTATTTATGTTTGCAGTGAACTGATAACATGATTCTGCCCTATCCCCTCAAATTACCCTGAAACTAATTTTATCATCCACGAGGTTGGGAACTGCTAACCAGACAGATATTAAAAGCTCTCCCTTCACAACAGAATACACATACAAACCAAATTTCATCTTAATCCATTCAATTCATATATCTAAAATCAGGGATGGATCGTCATTAACAAATTGCCACTGCTGACAGCGTCACCAGGAAGTGCTACTCACTTCCATGTCATCCTGACAAAAGTAAGGAAGTTGAGTTGACATCTCAACTGCAGTCTCAATTGCAATAATAACCTCACCATATTCTGCCAAATAAATATTTGCAGCTCCAAATATCAATTTCCACAGCCACTGCAGCACATTTCTATTGGGTGTCAGTATATCCCCTGAAGTGGCATGATGGTGAGGCTTGAGAGAGGCATTTCAGCCAAACACCGAACAGGAAAGGATTTGTGTGTCTTAGAGCTCGGGACACCTAGAAAATATCCATCATGACATGGGTATAAAGGCAGTAACTAAATGGTTCCTGCAATTATAGAGACTAAGGTGATCCATGCCCATATGTACAAGTCCTATTAATGTGAACAGCACAGAGCAAACAGAACGATAAAAAGCCTCAAACTGATTGTGAATGTTGCCTGAAAGGTATTACTCTTAAACTACCTCAAAAGCTGATCAGATGCTTGCTTCTTGAGTTTGTGAATAACTAGTTCTTAAATAGAAGCACTCCAAAATAATCAAATACTCACCAAAGAGACATGAGATTCTTTTAAAAATAAAAATATAAACCATTCCCCCTCACCTATGCACTCAGAGAAATAGATTTTAGTCAGCAAATGGAAGGTTAATGTTTTCTAAAAAATGGGGATGAAGATCTCAAAGCCTGTATTTAGGTCACATTTTCTTATAGTAAAAAGAAAAGGAATCAAAGAAGCAGCTGGAAATAATCAAACATTTACAAATTTTCTATTTATGGAGTATCACACTATCCATAGGACAGAGAGAGAAAAGGATATTTTAGGAATTGCATATACTATGGAGAGACCAGAAAGTAGTTGTTTCTATATAAATGTAGGCTTTTCAGTAGTACTGCTATTTTGTCGTATATCCTACACAACAATCCAAGTACTGCAAGGATGGTCAGCTTGCTCAGACTGCAAGCTGTGGAACATCTGTATGGTAGTGATCATCAGAGCCTGAGAGGCAGCAGCTCTCCTTCCTGTTCGTTCACACAGCTTCTTTTGTTGCAAAAAAAACAGGAAGTTACTATTGATATTAATATTGACATATTATCTGTGAAAAGTAGCATTCCAGTGTAGAGATGGCCTGGAGGGCCACTCGTGATAGGGCATGTTGGGCTCATTAAGCATCCTCTTGATCCTGATGGTCCAGCACCACCACCTGCTTTCCTTAACCCACTGACACACTTCCTAGGCAAAAATCCATTTCTCAGTGTGAAGTCTTTCAGATTTAAACACCCAAATGAACATACTGTCTGCCCTTGAACTCCACTAATTTACTGCTTGTCTCAGCAGGGACACTTCTTAGTTGACAGTATATTACAAGTATACCAAAATGGGACATACTTTATTTTACCTAACATAAGACCTTAAGACAAATTAAGAACTGGATTGAGACACAGCCCAGGATCTGATAATCTAGTGATCTTTTCCAGCTTTAGCACTTTCTTACTTTATCTGCCAGAGGGGGGATTTTTCAACAGTAAAATATCTCTAGAAGGAAAGTTCAAATACTTCCCTGATATTCAAACATTCTACTATTCCCTACATGGGATGCTTGCAACACCTCCTGCTGTTATATAATAAAAGTCCACAGAATTACTTTGTGATACTGCAACACTCAAAATCTCAAGCAGAACATCAGGTTTTTCTTGAATGAGTTCCTGAAGTCACTCTGTTGCTGTCTTTTCCTCATATCAAAGCAAGAACAGGGTAACAAACTAGAACTTGATACTTAACTATGGAATTGTCCCTTTGGTCATGCAGCCAGTGGAGATGAAGGGCAAAGATGGTGCTATGCCAAATCCAAGGCCAGGCTGAGAACCTCTTTTGTGTCCAGTACTTATCAGAGTACTGTTTATATTGCACAAATTTGTAGATCTGGGTCAATCCACAGGGTGAGGATCTCACCAGACACATGTCCACAATATCTGACTAATAAATCCTCATTTATTCCCAGAGTTTGATACATTACATAAAACAGGGGGCAGAAAGAGTTCAGATAATTCATATATCCAGAGACTACTGACTTCATGTCAGTTGTATTACATTTCTTTGTTTTGCCATATAGATTGGAGACTGTAGAAATCATTTAAACTATTATACCAAAATGAAGAGAAGGCTTTGGAGGTAATCTTACCTCTTATTTACTCTGTCCCCCAGTCACAATACCAAATTGTTTCTTTCTTCTCTGGCATTGCTCAGTGAAGTTCACACATACACAAACTTGAGTAAAGGCACTCAGGATAGATCAAGCATTTAAGGAAAAATACTCATAGAATTGACATTTTCAAGGCTCTAAGAGAATTTCTTTTTTTCCCTATCCCAGTTCAGAGGACAGAGTTGAAAAATACACTTTGAACATTAACAAACTCAGGACCTGCATTGTTTTTCGGTTTTTTGTGTCTTTTTTAACACCTCCCCAGTAATGCATGCCTTGCAAGTACAGTTCATGCAAGTCTTCTTCAGTGTCACAGTCTATTCCACTAGATACTGTTCCTGGATTTAAGGGGAAGAAGAAATAATTCATTGATTCTCCCTCCCTTCTCTTCTGTGAGTATCCACATAGCATATACATGAGGTTTAAGATCTGCTAATGGGATGTATTTTGAGAAATTCCTTTATTGAAGCGTTGGCAGCACATCACTGCCTGGATAAGCAACAAAAAACAGCATGGAACAATGCAACCTTTCATGCCTCAATAAAAGCCATAAAGTGCACATGGAACAAGACAGATGTCCCTCCCAAGGCCTTGTTCTTTTTTCTCCTGTCTCATAAAAATAAAGCATCCATTAACATCCTCTCACTGCTTTCTGACAGTGTACAGGAAGAGCTGAAGAAGCCATGATTTAAATTATCTACTTCACAGAAGAAAAGATGGTTCCACAGTTAAACCACAGGTGTCAGCCATCCTAGATTCTCCTCCTGTTCTAATTAGAGAGTCACTCTGTGCATAGGACTTGCCATCATGCAGTATGAGGTTAATTATATTTACATAAGGGCGTTTTGCAGCCAAGCTTATTAATGTTTCTAAAGCTCTTAACTAAAGACTCCCAACTGAAAATACTGTACAAATGGAAGTTAACATTTATGAAAGATGTGAAACATCCTTTGCTCTGGAGGTAGTGAAGCGTTCAGAAACATCCCCAAAAATCAAGTTAATGTCAACAAATGAACTGGATGCACACAAATGTATGAAATGTATTCACATCTAAAGCCAAATTCAAGATACAAAACTATGTTCAAATTCAAGATAAAGCAGTCCTCAGTGTCCAGAGACCCTAATCTCAGGAGAGAAGCTGGAGGTAGAAAGCTCTCTTTCATAAACATGCACATACTCATGAATGACTTCTTTGGCAATCCACCTTTGATTCAGAGCAGCACTGAATTTTCCACCCAATAAATACTGATGAAATTACTTCCTGTTTTATTTTAGACAGCAAGCATCTACATTAAACAAGAAAAAAAGTGGTTTTTTAAAGACCTCCCTTTAAAGATGAGTTGAGGGAAGCTCTAAAGGATATCTCTCTCAAAGCTTCAGCACACCAAAAACATCATAAATTCTCATAAACCTACTTAGAACACAAGCTTAGCAGCTCAATTTCAAGTTTTCCATTACATGCAATCAGGTGTTCTGACTCTTCTAAAATACTAATCCTTTACCTTCTGTCCAACTCCTTTTGACTCATCACAGTTTACTCTCAGTCATAACAAGATAAAGTTATTCTTCCTGTTTGGCTCAGGAAGCCTGGATTCTGGTCTATGGGAGTGATGAAACAAGGACTTGGAGAGGCATCTCACAGTACATCATTCACATGTGTGTCTTCTGACACATGTATAGAGTATCAAATCTTCCCTGAAAACTAAGTGACTCTGCTCTTCCTCAGATTGACCTACTCCTACCAATTCTTACAGATTGAGGCAAGAACTCTAATTTACAAATTAATTTTGAAAGCACAAAGAATTCTTCAACTTTCTTTAGTGTATAAGATTTCACTGTCTGATGTGACACTGTGGTAGATTGCAGAACATAATAAAAATCAGTCTTCCAAAAGCCACCTGCTTCCAAGGCACTACAGATTTCAGCAGAATTACAGTAACTTGCCTATAGGAAGCAGCATCAAAAAACAAACACAAAGGAGCTGACATCTCTTGAGTCTCTTTGGCAGAATAGAGGTTAATGAACAAAATACTGGAATTCAACTTGACCTAAAGATAACTCTCAACACGGGAATGTATCAGTAGGTCCTCTTCCTACAATTGGGCTATTTTATCTGAGCCCCTCTGGAGATACTGACTTCATCCCTTTTGCCCAACATGGAAATTCTGCATTAAGTCCTATGCAGTAAACAAAAATGTGCAGCATAAATAAATGTATGGCAGCATTCAAAGGACAAGGTGACAGCTGGGATCCACTGTGCTCAGGGACAAAGGGCAAAAAAGGAGAAAGGGAAAAAGGGCAAAAAAGGAGAAAGGGAAAAAGGGCAAAAAAGGAGAAAGGGAAAAAGGGCAAAAAAGGAGAAAGGGAAAA